>JANIJH010000001.1:35134874-35146773 GCA_024520975.1 Erythroxylum areolatum | reverse complement strand
TTCTTCTCACTAGTCTACTTGACACCTATTTCAAAAATGCCCATGTAAGATCCTAATACTGGGCTCTGATACCACAACTGTTGGGCACCAATTGATTCCAGAATCCAACTCTTGTTCTGATACCACAACTGTTAGATCCTGTTTGATTCTGAAATCCAACTCTTTCGAATATCAGAAGTCTTGAGTGTATCTTTACTACACCATACTCTTAAATACACTACATACTAATAATTTTTCTTTTCCGCCATTTACATTTCAATAGCCTCAAAACAAAAGGGTTTTACAAAACTATAATGGCTTTTAAAGCCATTTTACAACATAATCCAAAATCTTAAATTACAAAAATTACAGGAACTATATACTCTTGAAATGTGACTAATCCTTAGATTATACAAATATAACTTAAACTCCAAGATATGCAGAATTTGAAGTAACGTCCTTATACTCTTGATCACTTGATCTCTTCCTCATCACCTAAAGGTAGGGACAGGAAGGGGGTGAGCTTGAAAGCTCATGGGTGATAGTTTATAATAAAAGAAGATAAGCAAAACCTTTTTCAGAACTCATTGTCATTGTACATTTTAGTTTTTTGAAATCATAGAAATTTCGCAATTAAACTCATCCAACACTTGTTTCATGAAATTCTTAACTTGTCAAAAATTTACAATAGTACAAATCATGTATGCATCCATCATGTCAAACATATAATGAGCATATAAGCATATCAAAATGGTTTGGGTGGATCCAAAACATGACGCATTACATATTCCCATATAATGGTCTTGTGTAGTCGTAAACTTGAGGGAGTCCTTGAAAGAGCTCCGTGCCACTAGCGGGTAGACGGGAGAAGCCTTAAACTTGGGTCAACGTGTACGTGACGGTTCTTGAGAGGTCACCACAAACCCACATAACACATATATTTCAAAACTTGTAATCTTGTGTTGCCCAAAATGGAACTTCTTGAAAGTTTGAGTTTCATGAGCATATAATATTTCATATACGCTTTCAAAACTGGATTTCATAAATTTCTATTCTTTTCAGAAATAACTTGAAAAATCTCTTTATAAATCATTACACAGTTCATGTAGCAAACATATAGTAGATTTCACAAATCATGCAAAAACAAAGGATGCAACACTTAAGATGCAATTTAAATTAGTAAACTTCTTTACTTTAAGGAAAAACAGTAGTGACTTATTTACTCTGTTATAAACATGTACCCACCTTGATTTCCTTGCTTAAAGACTTGATTTGCTCAAAATGCCTCTTCTGTTTGCAACAACTTGAGTGATCAAAGTTTCTTTCCTACAGTATCTTTAACATATACTCCGTGAGATGATCTAACTGAAATAGGCCTCTATGACCCCCTATGGTTCTTCACCAAATGAAGAAATTTTTGGCTCAATTGGAAGCTCTTCTCTTCCTCTACTTTTTTCTCTTCTTGAACAACCTTAAAATCTCTCTTGAAGGCTAAGGAAATTAAAACCCTAGCTTATTTTCTCTTCGTTCTCCCTCTTTCCTTCTTTTTCACGTTTTCTCTCTCCTATCTCTTTTCTCATCCACTCATTTTGCTTCCCCATAATCTTCTCATTCATGTTTTATCCTTCTCTTAAATATAAGTCCACATTTTGGCCTTGTCCTTTTATGCCTTTAATGAGTCCAAAAGGTCCATTTTATCCTTCCTTATAGGCTTATGTCCTTTTAAACTTAAGTGTCTTGCCAAAAATACCCTTGAATATTCTGACATAACACTTTCTTCTAGAAAACAAATGTTCCCTGTTGTCTTAAGTTTCTAATGACACCAAAATCATTCAATTTGGTTTTGTGATTCAAAAGATATACTTCAAACATTTTTGGACTGCTCTTGTCCATAAAAGTATACTATGCACAACTTCCATCTAAAATTTAAACATTTTAGAGACTGAATTAGATTCCAAATTCTTCATACCATTTGTAGCGCCATGTCTCTAGTTTACTAAAAATCATAAATCATCTTGTTTGGAGCTCTACAGATCAAAATATCATCAAAATACTGAAGTATATTCAGTAGAATAACATCAATTCATACTATTGAAGAATACACTCCCTATATCCGTTCCACTTTTTCACTCAATCTTTCTCAATTTGATTCCAAAGGCTACCATTTTTGGTAGATATGTACAGCAATGTCTTAAGAGTCCAATGGTTTAAGAATCAAGTCATTTGGGTGTCTAAAGAAGGAGTTGCAACCAAAAGAATCTAATCTGCTTTTGTCCTCCATCATACTGAACCTGTTTTGGGGGAACAGCTATAACTTTTTGTAGAAATTTCTAATTAAAGCGTTCTTTAGATGGTTAGAAAGAGGACATCAAGAGCTACAACTTTTATGAAGACCTCGAATACAAATTCTATCTTTTACATCTTCTTCCTTCTGAATTTTGTATCTTCTTACCTTTGTATCTTCTTACTTTGCTTCCGTCTTACTTTGCTTCGTCTTACTTTTGCTTCGTCTTACTTTTGCTTCGTCTTACTTTGCTTCGTCTTACTTTTGCTTAGTCTTACTTTTGCATCTCCACATATAAAGATCATAAGTTTCGACTTGGATGTCCAAAAACTCCATACTATATATTGTTAGAAAGATAAAAGAAAGATCTACAACTCTCAAGAGGCAACTTTGCCAAAATCTATCCAGATCAATCCAGAATTTCCCCTGACTTTAGAACACAAATTTTACATTCATCTTCCAATGTACTACACCCAATTCTCAACTTCATGAAAAATTTCGAGATTCTTGGAGACAGAATTTAAATTCAATATCTTCATAAGAAATGTTGTCATATATCTCTAATTTAATCCAAATCAAGAATCATCTTGTTTTGATAACTAGAGAAACTGTTGTGGCTAAAAGATTGAAGCATCATCAGTGAACATTTTCCAAATCAACTACCAATTTGTTTCAAAATCTTTTCTTAACACAACTCATACCAAGATCACCTTTTTCTTCTATATTTTCCCTTCATTCTCAACTTCATTTCAAATCAATGTCCTCCATAAATAAAATTATAATCCATGACTATTCATGAACACCAATGACAGAACATACACATAAATACCTATTCTTCATAAATTTACTACACAAATATTGCTTTCATTTTACTGCTAATTTTTGCCTTAATTTTTTCTATTTCAAAAATCTCTTATCCACTAAAAATGTCATAGCAAATCATAAACCTATCCACATCTCTCATTCCCTACTTTACTCTTGCCTATCATTTCTTGGTTCACGAATTTCCATCATTTGTTCTTTACTCATGACTAATCTCTAAAATTTCTCATTCAAAAAGTTCTAACTTCTATGCAACGTTCAGGGTCCAACAATGATCGTGTATTAGCATTATTGTGATAAAGAAGTTAGAGGAGTTAAACAATCATTTAGAAGCACAATTGTGATAGAAGGAAGAAATCAAACAATGCACGATCGTGCATAAGCCTGATCTTGACAAAAAGGAGTAAATAGGCCATGCATAATTGTGACAGGAAGTTGACGTCAGGTAGTGCATGATCATGCACAAGCACGAATGTGACAGAGAGCATTCAACAAGTGCATGATCATGACAGTGAAGCTGCTATGCTATTAGATAGTTTTCAACAACCTTCACTCTTTTGACTTTAACTTCTTCTTAAGACCTCTGATTGACTTGAAATTTGAACTAAGAACTCCTCACACATTGTTTTTCTTCTCCACCAAATTTCATGGTCATATGAATCCATTAAGAAAGGGTTGATAATGATCGATTGATGAGTTTAAGATGAAAATGACGAAGTATGCTAGAATTTGTTAAATGGAGTGTTTTCACTGAACAGGCATATTTATTTTGGTCATATCTTAATCTGTAGATATCCAAATGAAATGATTTTAAGTTTAGACTAAACTAGAGACATATGGATATAAATTTCATTAAGTAATTGATTTTTGATTCTTCTTCGAAGATCTTTTAAATTTAGCTTGAAGTTGAGAATTATATATTGTCATGGTGTGAGTGCAATCGAAAGCATTTTGTGTATAACTTGTAGAATACTAAACCAAATTGTATGAACTTTAGTTCATTAGAAACCTTAGACATAGAGGAACATTTTTTTAGAAGAAGATGTTCTTAAATACCTTAATTTCATTGTCAAAATGGCCATGCAAAATTGAACTTAAAAATATGTTTTGAGAAAAGTTGGAATGATTGATTGAGTGATGAACTTATAATAAATTTGTATTATTGAGGTGTAAACCTAAATTCAAATTAGACTTACATGAGTTTTGAAATATGAATGACCATGTGATGAAAATAAAGGAAATATACTCGGGATTGTCTTTGAGCATACATTGTACATAATCTATATACACATTTCTGCATAAATGAGTACATATATAATTGTGCAAAGTTTTGATATGTGTAAATATGTGTTGCATAATATAGAAGAGCATTTAGAGTGCCAACATCTAGACGTTACTGAGACTTCAAGGCAATAGCTATCTAGAGCAAATGGTGAGTAACTTAGATGGTCTTACTCGATTAATTGTTTCTATTAAATTTTGTATTGAATGATTTTGTGATTATGATTGTGTTGATTCGGACATTGAATGTCCAAGGCATTTGATGCATGAATAATATATTGGAAGTACTTCTTATATGTGAATTTGATGAAATAAGTAATACTCAACATTTTTCATGACCCGGTACCACATCGGGCCTATGAAAACCATCGCAAATCTGAGTTAAGGATACCCATGGTATCCTTAATCTGACTATGCAAGGCTAACTGAACATCTCTCTCATTTTTTGGTGAAAAATTTGGGCAGTGCAATGGCTATATTTTAAAAATCTCAAAACTCAATCAAATACCTGCAAACAATTTTAAACATACTTCTATATTCACTTCAAAAGTTTTACCATAACTTCAGGACTTTAAGTCCATTCAAAATAATCTCAACGACAGTACCAAAAGTTCATACATAAAATCTTTTACAAACTACAAAATAGTCAGGTTATAAAGCCATAAAGCATATTAACATAACTAATCTAATAAAAATAGTAAAATAGTTCACTAGCTACAATGCAACTAAAATATAAAACAAAAACTACCTATATGCGGTAGTACCCCAAAAATATCAAAAGACCGTACGATCCACTCAAAGCTTCAAGCTCACTAAATTAACCTGAATGGTTAGAAGAGGTAGGGGGTGAGTACACTATGTACTCAGTGAGCAAGAAAAACATATATCACAAATAAAACTCGATACATACCAAGACGGTATAAATAACCTATGAGGTGAACATATATTACATAGAAACACATAGACCTAGCCTATGACTTAACATATACTGGTTAGGAATCATATGGGCCTAGCCTATTAATCACTCATCGGGTGAACATAGGTTTCGGTTCCAGCACACATAAGCAAAAAAACATCACATATATAAATCAAATCTCATCAGAAAATAAATATCAGAATAAGCCAAAACAATCATGAATGTCACCACTAGTCGACCAAACTAATGTGCATACCCATGGATTTTTGGTGTTGGCTCGACTTTCATCCGTAGTGAGTCTGAACTATAGTTGACAAGAGCATCATGACCTTAGATGATAACCTCATTAGTATCTAGACCTTAGGTATGGAATCACCCGCAAGTCCCGAAAAAAGATGTCGATACGAGGACTCGACTTTTATGTACCAGCATCAAGGGTACGAGGGTCGCTTAATGTATTGTGTTCAACACACGATTGGACAATCGTTTCCTCACCAATACAAAAATCATATAATAAGGCAGTATGCCTGTATTTATCAGTCTAATTGATAAAATGAAACCGTGCCATAATTTTAAGCTAAAAGAGAACAAATACACACAACATACATGACTCGATTATGCATATGTAAATTCGAAAATATTATTTCATGCAATAAAAGTTATCTTTTGCACTCCAAATGCAAAATTGTTCAAAATTTTAATTTTAGAAAATAAAACATTGCCCTTTGCACTTCAAGTGCAGGTTTGTTGAAAACAATATCATTTCTCAAAATATGTAATAAAAAAATCAGTTTCAAAACAATGTCGTTTATTAAATACACAAGTATGCTAGCATCCATTTGAGATTCAGTTGTACTATGCATTACCTAGGTTCAAAATTCACATACAAGTCATCATGCATATCTTAGGATGTTCTAATCCCATTTGCGAGATATGGTTTCCCCAACTCACCTCAAAAGAAGATGTAAACTCTCTTAACTTCAACAATCCTCGATACAAGCTCCTCGATTCACAACTCCCTAGCATCTATACATAAAAATGGACATACAATGTATTTACTACTTAAACATGAGTTTCATATTTATAAATCATCACATAAGTATATAAAATACAATATCACTCTCTTTAAGCTATAGGATTCGATCATTAAACTCCTGACATGGTTACTTCCTTACTATTCACATTAGCTTTTCTTTTGCATTTTCTAAGCCATTTGATGCCTTTAATCCAATACTTAATCATTCAAAACATAATTAAGCACATTTTTATCCAAGCACATTAGATCATTATTCATCAATCTAAGCAACAATTCAAGTTTACTCTAAGTAAACATGAATGTTGCTTTCAATGTATATCACTATGTATCCTTAAATCCTAAGCTAAGTTCACTTAGACATTTTATCAAACACCTAAAGTGCATGACTTTTAAGTCACATTTTTAAGACTTTATCATAATAATTCATGCTCCTATCTTGTTATATGGTAAATACTTCCAAACAGTGACACATTTCACCACTCCATTCAATTCAATTTCTGTCATTTAAGTTACATTTATCATAATTACATAACTCATTGCATATATCCATTCCTTCTTCCATCATTTCAACCAAGCTTCATCCAATATACATCTTCTTCATTTTTCATCATCAATTCACATTATACATGTATAATTACCACCATAGAATTCATTTAAATCATCAATTTCAAAAGATATCAAAAAATTCACAACTTTCACCAAAGAGGGACATTTTGGTTTTGACTTAAACAACCATCTCCTTGACACATTTAATTCACCTTAAACAACCATGGAGAACAACATATCTTAACACCAAACTCAAAATCCTAATGTAGAGAGAGATGAGACAAAATTTACCTAAACCTTCCATTTGTGATATCTTCAAATCCTTTGAGAATTTCTCAAATCTAATGATAGATTTGAGTTCCTTGACCCCAAATTAGTTTAGAACGCCTTTATTTGAGTTGGATAATCAAAAAGAGGGTAGAATTTTAGGGATGGCCGAAACTAGCTTCTTCTTCTCCTCTTTTCTCCTTTCTTCTCCCCTCTTTTAATTAAAAGAAGATGTTTTAAGTCTCTAGCAAGGAGTGCACGGTTACACTTAAGAAGAGTATAGAGTTTTGACTCTCTTTTTTTACCAAAATAAGGTGAAATTACCTTCTTGCCCTTAGGTTATGTGAAATTACCATTATACTCTTCAAACTTTTCCTAAATTTGCAATTAAGCCCAAAATGTGGGAATCACCAAAACCTTAATTTTTATTTTGGTCCTCGAGCTTTTGAGAATAATAATTAAGCCCTTTAACTTTATAAAATTACACATTGGTCCTCTAAGAATTGAAAAAATTACATTTAAGTCCTTCAACTTTTAACAATTTGCAAATAAGCCCTTATGTACATCAACTTTTCCAATTAAGCTTTCTAAGTGTCCCATAAGTCTGTAAATCATGTCTAATCACCTTTAAGGCATTAGAACATGTAAGGGCATATAATATTATAAACTTGGTTTTACGCTCTTAAAAGCTTATATATCGAAAATCTTCAAGATTTCGCATACTGATGAACTCTAAGTTCATGCAAGGGAATATAATATTATAAATCATTAACATATATACCCAAAGGACTTAAATACATTTTTTAACTCATATGCAACTATGTATGTATCAGTATACAATAGCATCTCCAAGTATAGCACAATATAAAAGGCTCAGAGAGTCCAGCGTTACAAACCCACAAAGGAACACTATCCCTTTGTTTGAGAAAAAGTGCTACAAGGGATGAAATATGCAAAGAAAAAAGACTAAGTTGCAGAGTTATTTACCAAAGTAATCAATAGAACAAAATTTGAAGAATTTAGAAGGCAACTTGGTATGACTTCAAGAAGAAGGGAGTAATCGGTGAAGGGGAGTGTTAAAAAGCCACTGACATCCTTTCTTGATAACTTTAGAGACTTCTCATTTGTCCCATTTATTACACAAACTTTTTATAATATTCTAGAATAACATCTGGAATACTACAGAAAGTGAAGTTGGTGTCTATAAAAGGAGCCAAGCACCATAACATGTGGTGTGTGTGAGTGACCAACAATTAATTGTGAGTGAGTGAGTACAAAGTGAGGTGTATGCTGGGAGTGAGTGAAAGAGAGGTATGTGCCATGAGTGAGTGAAAGTAAGGTGTGTGTTAGTATGGAGTGGAGAAATCGTGAGAAAATTGTTTGTAAAATATTACAAATAATATATTATGTTTTGGGTTTCTTTTCAATTAGTTCCTCCACACATTGTGATAAAAATCAACAACAAACTCATTTGTATGATATTCTTGGGGATGTGGATCATATACAGCTCTAGAAAGTTCTATAGTCATATCTGATTTAATTCTCTTAATCTCTTCCCCTACCTTTTGAAGTTCTCTTTTTTAAAGAACTCTAAAATAAGAAAAGATTATAAAAATTTAAGGAATAAAGTTAAAAGAAATTGTAACCTTAGGTTATCATTCTCAATCTCACAAAGTAAGTAAACTTGTGAAACATCAACTCTCTACATCTCTCCTCTCCTTATTATCGTTGTCGCCAAGCTAACTTGTTGCTGCTTGTTGCCAGATTTGCTGAGGTCAACCCTCTCAACCATGACCAACTCTGTGTTATCGCCTTATTTTCTTCATCTTTTATGTCGCTTTGTAATGTGTTTATTCCATCAATAATAAAAATTGATGTCTCATTCCTTTACTATCTTAAATAAAGTCTTCTATTTCTTGCAATAAGTGGTTTTACTTACTTAAAATTCACATGGTTTCAGAGGAATGCATACAATTCTAGATAGAACCTGACATTCAGTATAATCAACTTTTGCACAATATTAATATGGAATTTATAACATATTATGTATTAGAACTTGATTAAAAAATATCTTTTTTTAAACTTATTTGGTTATGTTAATAAAAAAATGGCCTTCAATACTCACATAGACATGGGTAGATCAGAAAATGATGGAAACTTCCAGCTAGCTGTGTTAATTGTTGCATAGTAATTTTATATATTTATACATATATTGTATGAATCTTTGTCTATTTCACTTATATCTGAATTTGGTTGGAACTTTGATATTTCTATGATGCTTGATAAAGATGAGCTACATGTTCATAGCAGTAACTTAAGCATATATGTAGGATATTGGACGTTATAGTAGAAAAAAATATAGGACATTAGATTTAGCATGAAATATGTTTGATTTTGGAAACTTGTATCTAAAATAACTTGGATGTTAAAATATATTTGTGACATGGAGTCTCTAATTAGTAGTTTATTTATGGCTCAGTTTTTACTTTATCTTTTAGTCTTTCTAAATGGAATAATGGGGTTACTATAGGACTTGGCTCATTAATAGTACTTAATATGGAACCAACCAACTTATTTATTTTCATATGAAGTTATTGTTTTGTTTTCTGAATATATGCTTGTATTACTTTTAAGATAAATAGAGGAAAGTTTAAGTACTCTCGATAATTCAACCCTTGTTAGGTAGATTCAATGATCAAGCTTAGACTTATGCAAGATTAGTTCTTCGTATAAAGAACCATAATACATAAATGTTACCAACATTAAGTTTAAGGCAATATAAAGAGCACTTTCATGATACATCCAATCATCATTATCAACATACATTCAATCATTAACATTAATCATATTAAAATAAGTCAATCATCAACAATACAGACGTGTTCAACATAAATGTTACCAGCATTACGTTTAAGACAATATAAAGAGCATTTTCAGTAATATCATAAAATAGTTGATATGTGAATTTATTACTACCAATATTAAATCTTGATTTATAGTGCTTGTGTTTTGTTCTACTTAGCATTTTTGTCTACTTAGTGTCTTTGCAGATTTATGGTAAATTATTTGTATCATGTTCAATAATGCCAGAGTTCTATGTCTAGAATTATGATGATGATTATATCTATTTATGGATCTTTATTTATGAATTTCTTCTAGATAATTAATATTTAAACAAAATCACTTCAACATAAAACAAACTTAACTTTACATTATCTATGTAAAGACAAGAACAATTTAAAATAATTGATAAGATGCATATAATAAGTGTTCTGATACCATATAATAAAATTTGTCAAAATTCTATACACCTAGCAATTAACTCATATCTATTAAGTAGACTTGTTTGTAGTAATTTTATGCTTCTTCATTCACATTAATGTGGTATTCTTCTTGATTTATATAGTATCCTAATCCATAATCTATTGTCCATAAAGATTAAATCAAACTTTGTTAATTGATTATGAATTAGATCAATGTATTCATTTTTTTTCTTATGAAGAACTTTGCGCAAGAAATTGTGTAGTGCTTTGGGGTAGATATTTGCTAAATTACTATTTTTGTATTATATTTGGATGTTAGGAGTTGTTTTGGAAAAAAAAAAGAGGTCAAAAGTGGCTAAATTAGAGAAGACATGCAGCATAGCTAAGAAAAGCAAAAGGAGGGCTCAGTCTTGGTTTTGGAGAAAAGAGAAAAACATTTAACAGAAAACAAAAATTTAAAAAGGAGGGTTTGGCGTGTTTTGAAAGGAAAAAAATGAAAACAACTCAGCCAAAGATGAAGAAAATAAAGCCCAGTGTTTTGAAAAAATAAAAGAAAGTTTTAGTGTGGTTTTAAGAAAGAAAGAAATGAAGAAAGCAAAGAGGAGGCTCTAGTGTTTTTTAGAAACGTTGTGTAGCGCAACGTTGTCATAGGTGAAGGCTCCAGCATTTTGCAAAATGAAAATAGGGTAGCAGCTTCTCATTCAAGAGACAACAAAGTACCTTTTGAAAAACACATGCAGCCTCTAATAGCTGGCCTTCACTCCACTCTCCACAAACACATAATGTCCACTCATAATAGAAGCAGCCTGTCTCACTCATTCACCACGCAGCAAGCCTCCATTGAATAAACACAACCTCCATTCACTACTCACCAAATAGCCTCCACTCACGTATAATACTTCCACTCACGCACTGCAACAGCCCCATTGTAGCATACATCCTCACTCATGCGAACGCGCAACCTTCATTCCATCCCATTCACGCAGCCTCAGCCCACTCACAGACATAGCCTTCAACGTGCAATAGCTCCATTCCATGCATAAACCACGCAGCCTCCACTTGAACCAAGACTAAAGATATAACCTCCACTTCATACAAAGACAATGCAACCTCTATTCATTCGGTGTAGACAACGCAGCCTCCAGTAGGAAAACAATGCAGTATCCACTGAAGACACAAAGTATTCATGTAAAGGAGATTGGAGAGCACACTATTCTGCTATAGTTTAGAGCCATGTTTTGCCTATTTATCTAATTCCTTCATGAGTTTGTGTAACATCCCACCCCCGACAGGAAGGGTAAACTAGTAAATTGGCATATGATGAGATGGATTGGGATGAATTAGGACTGTTCTTGCATAATAGGATTGTTACACAGTATCAGTTGTGCACATGAAATAACTGTACATGCATACATGACATTCCCGGTATTCGTGCCTAATGTAATTTTATTGTGATTAACGTGGTTATTGGGTTTGAAAAATTATTCTGAGTGCGCCACTGAGTG
>JANIJH010000001.1:35120598-35134774 GCA_024520975.1 Erythroxylum areolatum | reverse complement strand
ACTCTATTGTTTTCGAAAAGAAATTAATTATTTTTTCTGAGATTTGAATTGATTTGACCGTTCTAGCATACCACCCTCGTGGGGCACGGGCTTGGATATCACCATCGATATCGGGTTCGGGTCTTGCGGGAGTGGGATGCTACAGTTTGTCTAAGGTTTATGCTTGTGGATTGCTTGGCATGATGATTTGTGGCTAGAACCTTAATTTCTCTTAGGGATTTGATATTTTGATGATGCTTTAATATTAAATTTTGTTGGAACCCACAACTAAATATTCATACACTTGTTGATCTTCCTTGGGTTTAATTGCTCTTGCTTTGGATTATTGGAAGTTTTCTTGGTATAAATTCACCTTTGAGAAAAGGGGGGAGTTTGCTAAAAAATTGAAGGAATTTCAGCTAGGATTTTCTTGTAAGTTGGGAGACCTAGGAAACCTAGAAGGTGAAAATAGAAGGTTGGGTTAAGAATTACTAGGTGATGTCTAGAGTGGATAGATTAATTCATCTTTGGGAGAAGGGGATTAATTACTCTTAAAATTCACATACAAGGTTAGGATTATTCACTTATCAAGGATAGTTAATTCAATATTAAGGTTGACAAAAATATCATTCCCTAAGAGAAAGTCATTCCCCATTGATGTTAATACCATTAATTAGTTAATTGTTGCACTCTTTTCTTAATTAGTTATTGCATAGATTTGTCATATTCATAATTATTTTGGTTGCATTAAATTGGGTAGTTGTTTATAAATTCCTCTGAGTTTTTAATAAATCTTGACGTTGCTTTTAATTTTCCAAAATTTCATCCAAATTGATTTTAAACACTATTAGTTAACATAGATTTGAACTTTCTCATAATCTCTATGGACACGACTCGGTTCTTACTGATTTATTACTCACTTTGACAACCGTGTACTTATTGTCTACGAACAAGATTTTGGCGTCTTTGCTGGGGATTAATGTTTGAATGTTTGCTTTTATAGCTAGTTTGATATTTACTTATTGGTTTTCTTTTTTTATCCCTAGAGTAACTTATTTGTTTCTTTTTCTTTTTACATTCTTGTTTTCTTCTGCAACTTGTGTGCAAGAGGTTGTATGCCCCGAACCACTAGAGGGCAAGAAAGACATTTTGACACAGAGTTGGAAAGAATAGTAAAGTCAATTTGTCGACAAAAAAAATGGAAAATCAAGTAGAAGAACTTTAGAGGATTCAAAGAGAAAGGAATGAAATGGCTCAAAGATTAGTTCAGTTGGAAGCCAGACTTAGTGCAACTAATTTGAATGAAGGGAATGAAAAAGGAGATAATGGAAATGAACAGGAACAATAACAACAACGTCCTACTATGGAATATTTTCAGCCTATAGTGGTAGACAATTATCACGGTATCCAAAGACTAATGTTCATGCTCAGAATTTTCATATTTCGCCTGTACTCACCAATTTGGTTCAAACAAATCAGTTTAGAGGGGCATCAATGGAGGATCTAAATGATCATCTCTCAAGCTTCCAGGAATTATATGACACTATCAAGACTGAAATGGCCATGCAAGATAACATTAGGCTAACTTTGTTCCCATTTTCTCTTTAGGACAAGACAAAGAATTGACTTCATTCAATTTCTACTGATAGAATGCAAACTTGCCAAGAGGTGGCACAGTAGTTCTTCATTAAAAATTTTCCACTTGGTAAAGCTACTAGGTTAAGAGCTAAGATTAGTATGCTTAGACAACATAACTTGGAACCATCGCATGAAGCTTGGGAGAGGTATGAAGACCTTTTGAGAAAGTGTCCACATCATGGATATCAAGAGTGGATATAAGTGGAAATGTTTTACAATGGGTTGAATGGCCAGACTTGAACCATTGTGGATGCAGCAACAGGTGGTACTCTGATGAGAAAAACATCTCAAGAAGCATGTGCACTGTTGGAAGATATGGCTTCGAACAGCTACTAGTGGCCCTCCGAGTGAACTAATGGAAAGAGAGGAATTTTAGAAATGGACATAATGACTCAGTTATCTGCTCAATTAGCAACCCTAACCAATTAATTTTCAAAATGCATGTCAAAGGAAAGATAGAATGAGCATGTGGCAGCTACTAGTTAATCGTTCTATACCAATGATGAGGGGGTGGAACAAGCCCAGTTTTTTAACCAAAGGAACTTGGGATTTAAGCCACAACCAATGGGAAATCAATATAGTTAAGGCTACAACTCTAAAGAGCAATATAACTATGGCATTCAAAAGGACATGCCCTACCCATTTAGATATAGACCACCACCGACAGAACGGAGACCCTCCTTTGAATAAATGATTGGCACCTTTGTAACTGAGATAAGGAACCGTTTTCTTGAGAACGAGAAGGAGATGGATGAGCTAAAGATGCAAGTAACTAGTATTGAGGTGCTGTTAAGGGTTTAAAAGTTTAAATGGGACAACTTGTAAATGTTGTCGGGAATTCAACTCAGAGGACATTTTCAAGTAATACTGAACCTAACTCGAGAAAGCAGTGTAAGGCCATCACTCTTCAAAGTGGAAAAGAATTGGAAGAAGTGAAACCTAAAGAACAGAGTTCCACTCAATCCAACCATAATGAAGGAAAAAGTGCATGTGAAGAAGCAAGTGCACCTACACAAGTTGAGAAGGAAGTTAACTCGGAGAAGAAACTAGAAGGAGAACTACAAACAAAAATCATCCCTAAGCTGTCATACCCTCAAATATTTCAACAGAAGAAAATCAATGATCAATTTGCAAAATTCCTTGAAGTCTTTAAGAAAGTTGAGATCAACATTCCCTTGATTGAAGTTATTGAGTAAGTATCGAATTATGCAAAATTCATCAAGGGCATTGTTACCAAAAAGAGGAGATTTGGAGACTATGAGATGGTATTGATGACCTAGGAGTGTAGTGTAGTCCTGCAAAGAAATTTACCACAGAAATTGAAAGATCTGGAAAGCTTCACAATTTCGTGTGAGATCAGCAACACATATTTTGGTAAAGTGCTTTGCGATTTGGGGGCAAGCATAAATCTCATGCCTCTTTCCATCTTCCAAAAGCTGGGATTAGGAGAAGTCAAGCCATTGATAATTTGCTTCCAACTAGCCAATCGTTCCCTTTCCCTCACTTATCCTCAAGGTATTGTAGAAGATGTTCTTGTTCGTGTAGAAAATTTCATTCTCCCTGCAAACTTTGTGATGCCCAACATATAAGAAAATAAGGAGATCCTGATCATACTTGGGTGACAATTCTTGGCTACTAGAGGTATAGTGATTGATGTGCAACAGGGAGAACTAATCTTGCATGTAAATGTAGAGAAGGTAAGGTTCAACATATACAACTCGCTCAAGCATCCAAGTGATAAACCGACTTGCAACCAAATGGATGTCATATCATCTTGTGTGGTAACATCTTTTCCTTCTTTTATATCTAAAGACTCATTATTGACATATTTGGAAGGTATGTTTAGAAAAGATGCTATGGATGATGATGATACTTGTTTTATGATGGCATTTTATTCTTTTGAATTCTTGAAAAATTTTGATCAAATTGAGCCTTTGTTTTATATGACTAATACTGGTGTTGTTAGTGTTGTGAAAGATGTGAACCTATCGATTGATTTGAAACCCTTGCCTAAAAAATTGAAATATGCATTCTTGGGTGTTAATCAAACTTTTCTTGTCATTATTTCATCATTGACTCCTTTAGAAGAAGAAAAACTGCTTAGGGTGTTAAAGGAGTTAAAAATGCATTGGATTGGTCAATTTCAGCCTTCCACTAGGAAAATCACTGGATGGAGGGTTTGTATAGATTACAAGAAGTTGAACAAAGTCACTAGGAAGGACCATTTTCCTTTGCAATTCATAGATTAAATGTTGGATAGGCTTGCTGGACATGCATTTTACTGTTTTTTAGATGGGTAGTTGGGATATAACCAAATAGCCATAGTATCTAAAGATCAAGAAAAGACCACATTCACTTGTCCTTTTGGCACATTTGCATTTAGGTGCATGCCTTTTGGTCTTTGCAATGCTCCTGCTACATTTTAGTACTGCATGATGGCTATCGTTTCTGATATGTTTGAGAATTTCATGGAAGTCTTTATGGATGATTTTTCTATTTTTGGTGATTCATTTGATAAGTGCTTACATAATTTGCCTTTAGTGTTGAAAAGATGTCAAGATATTAACTTGGTGCTCAATTGGGAGAAATGCCATTTTATAGTGAGGGAAAGAATTGTGTTAAGTCACAAAATATTTACCCATGGCATTGAAGTGGACCGAGCTAAAACAAAAACTATTGAAAAGCTTCATCCATTGATAAATGTAAAGGGTATCCGTAGTTTCTTTAGACATGCAAGGTCTTACCGAAGATTCATCAAAGACTTCTCTAAGATCGCTAAACCCCTTTGCAATCTCTTAGAGAAGGATGTGAAATTTGAATTCAATGAGAAATGCTTGAAGGCTTTTGCGTTGATCAAGAAAAGTTGATTTCATCTCCTGTGATGATCACACCTAATTGGCAACAACCATTTGAAATTATGTGTGATGCGAGTGACTTTGTAGTGGGAGCAGCTTTAGGCCAAAGATGAGAGAAAGTGTTCAGGGTTATCTACTACTCTAGCCAGAATTCAAATGACGTCCAACAAAATTACACTATTACAGAAAAGGAAATATTAGCGGTTACGTTTACTTTGGACAAGTTTTGTTTATATATCATTGGGTCCAAGGTTGTGGTTTTCATAGAACATGCGACAATCTGATTTTTTTGCAAAGAAAGATGCCAAGTCGCAACTCATTCAATGGGTGTTACTTTCGTAAAAGTTTGATGTGGAGATTAGAGATAAAAAGGGGACAAAAAATGCAATTGTTGACCATCTATCTCGATTAGAGCTTGAGGAATCAAAGCCACCAATACCTATCCAAGAGACTTTCACGGATGAGTAGTTATTTAGAGTCAATAAAAAGCTTCCATAGTTTGCCAATGTGGTGAATTATTTAGCTACAGGTTTGATTCCCCCGTATTTAAATCCATCTCAAAAGAAAAAGTTCCTATTTGATGCGAAAAGTTATTTATAGGATGAGTCTTTACTATTCAAGAGAGGCCCCGATCAAATGATTCAGAGATGTATCCTAAAAGATGAAGTCCAAGCAACTTTGGAGCATTGTCATTCATCACCATATAGAGGTCACTTTGGCCCAACAATAACAATAATAAAAGTTCTCCAATCTGGTTTCTATTGGCATACGAGTCATAAGGATAGCTATGCTTTCATTAAGACATGCGACTAATGTTAACAAATGGGTAATATCTCATAATGACATGAGCTTCCTTTGATCAATATTTTTGAGCTAGAACTCTTTGATTTATGGGGTATCGACTTTATGGGATGATTTCCTAAATCTTGTGAACAATCCTATATTCTTTTGGCAGTGGACTATGTATCAAAATGGGTTGAAGCCATATCTTCACTAATAAATGATGCAAAGGTTATTGTTAGATTTCTCAACAAAAACATTTTCATAAGATTCGACACTCTAAATGCCATTATTAGTGATGAAGATACCTACTTTAGCAACATGCTTTTGGGTAATCTTTTAACCAAATATAGAGTTCATCACAAGGTTGCTTTACCTTACCACCCATAGTCAAATGGCCAAGCTGAAATATCAAATTGAGAGATCAAGGGCATTCTTGAGAAGACGGTGAACCCTAACTCTTAAAATTGGGCTTCAAGCTTGATGATGCCATTTGGGCATATAGGACGACCTTCAAGACTCCAATTGGCATGTCTCCATATCATTTGGTTTTTGGTAAAGCTTGTCATCTTCTGGTGGAGTTAGAACACAAGGCTTATTGGGTAGTTAGGAAGTTAAATCTTGATTGCCAAAAATCTGTTGAAAATCGGTCTCTTCAGTTGTGTGAATTGGAAGAATTTCGGAATGAAGCATATGAGAACTCCAAATTCTACAAGGAGAAAACTAGGAAATGACATGACCAACACATCTTGAGGAAAAAACTTGTCCAAGAGAGAAAGTTTTGTTTTTTAACTCAAGATTGAAGTTTTTCCAGGTAAATTGTGTTCTAGGTGGTCAGGGCCCTTTGTTGTGAAAAATGTTACCTCCTATGGAGCAATTGAAGTTGAGGGAAGTAATGGAATAACTTTCAAAGTGAATAGGCAAAGATTGATGCATTATTATGGTTAAGAGTTGAGAAACATTGCAAGCATTTTACTCAAGGACCCCTAATCAAATGGCTACGTTGAGCTATTGACGTCAAACATAGCACCTGTTAGGAGGCACCCAATCTTATCCTTTCATTTTAGTTCTTTGTTGTTTCAGTTTCTTTTTTATTGCTTTCATTTGAGTACCTTATTTGCTTTTTATCTGTTTTGTTTTTTTAGGAATGCAAGATTGGAGCTGTGAATCTTGATTTCAAGTCACTGAGCCCTCTTTAATCCAGGGAGTCCTTAAGTTCTCCTGAATTTAATACTTGAGTGATTGGGTAATGTATAAAATCTTGATGGATTTTCATATAAGCACATGTGAGGTTTTGAGCCTACACGAATGCATTTTATATTCATTTCATCTTTTTTTGTTGTGTGTGATACTCCCCTAAGAAGATTACCTCTAGAACTTGCATTGAATCGGTTTAAAACTACAAGATGCATGCTTTATAGAAATGATTAAGGCATTCTTTGTTTTAAATTTATTAGCTTAAATGACTCACCTTATAAATTATCCATTGCAACCCTTTTTGAACCTTTACCCTTTTTGATTGCAAAATAAACACTTAAAAACCCAAAACTCCACTAGCATTGCCCGATCACAAGTATAATGAAGTGCTATGAGATCATTTAGTCTATAGTTTGGGACTTTTGGGCTTACTTGTTATTCTGAGATGTTAATAGAGATACTCCTACTCATATTTTATTAATTTATGCTACTTTTGTTTTCTCTTGTTTTTAGTAAAAAAAGCAAAGAAATAAAAAAAATAATAAAAGAAAGACAAAGAAAAAGAAACAAACATAGTAGCATTAGTTAGTGATGAGTAGTAGTAATCTCATGTGTTTATTTGCATATCTCAGATTTTGTATTTAGTTGTCCCTTTTACTTAGTACTTTGTTAATGATCGTGAATTAACCCAAGACTTTTTTTTATCCTAACTTAACTCAAACCCCCATTACAACCCTAAATAAAAGTCCATTTGATCCATTTTGCTGTGTATTTTATGTGGTATAGAATTGGTAAATATGCAAGCCTATGGTAGTGTAGTCTTTTAGAGGGAGTCTTGAGTGAAGCATTGATCCTAGATACTTGAGTCATTTGAGCAAAAACGTGAGAAAAATCCCTCTAAATTTTGTATGTGCCTTTGATCAATGGTGTACACTTTTGACCTTGTTTATGTGCATTGGTGAAAAATTTATGATATATATAGTTGCTCAAAGCTTGAGTTTGCTAAAGTTTGAATAAAAGCACACATTTGATTTTCTTTGAAAATGAATTGCTGCAATTTTTTTATTATGTTTAAATTTTTTGAGGACAAGCAATAGTTCAAGTGTGAGGGTATTTGACAAAGATACTAATAGATTATTATTTGATGCATTATTTTGGGTCAATTGTGTAGTACTTTAGGGTAGATATTTGCTAAATTACTGTTTTTGTATTATATTTAGATGTTAGGAGTTGTTTTGGAGAAAAGAATTCACAAATGGCTTAATTAAAGAAGACATTCAGCACAGCTAAGAAAAGCAAAAGGAGGGCTGGATCTTGGTTTTGAAGAAAAGAGAAAAACATTGAGCAGAAAACAAAAATTTAAAAAGGAGGGTTCAACGTGTTTTAAAAGGACAAAAACGAAAACAATGCAGCCAAAGACAGAAAAGAGAGAGCCCAACTTTTTGCAAACATAAAAGAGGGTTTAGCATGGTTTTAAGAAAGAAACAAGCGAAGAAAGCAAAGAGGAGGCTTCATCGTTGTTTAGATAAAAACACTGCGTAACACAGCCTTGTCATAGCTGGAGGGTCCAACATTTTGCAAAATGAAAATAGGGTAACAGCTCCTCATTTGAGAGAAACAGAGTATGTTTTGAAAAGCACACGCGGCCTCCAATAGTCAGTCTTCACACCACTCTCCTTAAACACACAGCGTCCACTCACAATAGACGCAGCCTGCCTCACTTATTTACCACGCAACAAGCCTCCATTGAAAAAACACAGCCTCAATTCACTACTCACAGAACAGCCTCCACTCACGAACAACACTTCCACTCATGCACTGTCGCAACCCCACTGCAGCATACATCCTCACTCACGCAAACATGTAGACTTCATTCCTTCCCCTTCAAGCAGCCTCGCCCCACTCATGGACACGGCCTTCAACGCGCAACAGCTCCATTCCACGCAGCCTCCACTTGAACCAAGATTAAAGATATAACCTCCACTCCACACAAAGACAACGCAACCTCTAGTCATTCGGTATAGACAACGCAGCCTCTAGTGGAAAAATAACGTAATATCCACTAAAGAACAAAGTAGTCATGCAAAGGAGATTGGAAAGCACACTATCCTATTGTAGTTTAGAATCGTGTTTTGCCTTTTTATCTTATTGCTTCGTGAGATTGTTTAGGGTTTATACTTGTTGATTGCTTGGCATGATGATTTGTGGCTAGAACCTTAATTTCTCTTAGAGATTTGATGTTTTGATAATGCTTTAATATTAAATTTTTTTGGAATCCATGACTGAATATTCATACACTGTTTTATTTTCCTTGGGTTTAATTGCTCTTACTTTGAATTATTGGAAGTTTGCTCGGTTTAAATTCACCTTTGAAAAAAGGGGGCTTTTTTAGGAAGATTGAAGGAATTTTAGCTAGGATTTTCTTATGAGTTGGGAGACCCAAGAAACCTAAGAGGTGAAAATGAAGTGAATCGCACATTAATACAAGGCTTAAAATACGATATAAGAATGCACGAGAAGGGGGGTTGAATTGTATATTCCCCTTTTTGAAAACTCTTTCAAAAATGATTGTTAGAAAACAAGTTCTTTTTAGAACTTCCGAAAGATTCTTATTAATCAAAACTTTGAAAACTTTGTTAACGAACAAGTAATGTTAAAACTTGAATCTAAAAGAGAGATAGAGTAAGAGTAGTTGACACAGCGATTTATCATGGTTCACCCCAAACCGTGGGCTACGTCCAGTCCTCAGAAGTTTTTCTGAGATTTCACTATCTCTTCAACTTTTACAAGTATTCTTTTCTCAAGCCTCTTTAGGTCTCTACAATCAGTATTATTTCACTCTTAGCCTCTGCAGGCTATCTGTACTACTTTCTCACAAAAAGTATTTGAAAACTTGTTACAGTAGAATTAGCTCTCGGCTAATTTGCACAGTAATCTCTCAGATATGCTTTTTACGATCGCGTAGATGTAATTCAACTAGCGTTTTTGCTAACTTTTGCTAACTTTGCACTCTTCGACTTTGACTTGTATTTATAGACTTTGTCTCCAACTGCTTCTTGATTCTTGCTTCTTGAATCTTGCTTCTTGGATCTTGCTTCTTTGAATCTTGAAAGAAACGGTTAATCAGTTGAGTTCTGTAACTAACCCGAACTGACTCTTATGTCTGCTTTCTATTCTTCTTCTGCGTCTGTTTTTTTCTTAGCGTCTTCGTCTGTTTTTCAATTTGAGTCTTCGTCTGTGTTTTGTTTTGCGTCTGCGTCTGTTTTACGTCTGCGTCTGTTTTGCGTCTACGTCTGCTTTGCGTCTGAGTCTGTGTCTGTTTTTCTCTATGCGTCTGCGTCTTATTGTGCGTCTGCGTCTGTGTTGCTTCGTCTGTATTGCTGCGTCTACTTTTATTTTTCTTTCATTTTCTCTTTGTTATACATCAAAATCATATCTAAGTAAAGTCATTTTGACTTAACAGAAAATAGAAGGTTGAGTTTGGAACTTAAAAAACTCTAGAAAGAACTTAAGTAAGGAATTACTAAGTGCTGTCTAGAATGGATAGATTAATTCACCTTTGGGAGAATGAGATTAATTTCTCTTAAAATTCACATACAAGGTTAGGATTATTCATTTATGGAGGATAGCTAATTCAATATTAAGGTTGGAAAAAATATAATTCTCTAAGATAAAGTCATTCCCTATTGACGTTAATACCTTTAATTAGTCAATTGTTGCACTCTTTTCTTAATTAGTTATTGCATAGATTTGTCATATTCATAGTTATTTTAGTTGCGTTAAATTGGATAGTTGCTTATAAATTTCTTTGAGTTTTTAATAATTCTTTACATTGCTTTTATTTTTTCAAAGTGTCATCCAACCGGATTTCAAACACTGTTAGCTAGCATAGATTTGAACTTTCTTACAACCCCTGTGGACACAACTCGGTTCTTATCGATTTATTACTCACTTTAATAACCGTGCACTTGTAGTTCACGGATAAATGGACAGAAACTAGTGTAATCGACTAGGTTATGGAAAAAATCTACTATAAGTTACATTAGGGAATTCCTAACCAGAAATGAAAAACTATGGAAAAGGAAAGCAACTCAAATGATAAAGGGAATTGGACTCTTAATTACCTTCATATCTGTTGCCTCTTGTTTACTAGTAAGAACTATAAGAAACAATGGTAGAAGGAATATATATAAAAGCTTTCTTTTAAAAGACCACCTCTAAATCAAGATTCTCCTAGTGATGGCTTCTATCTGCTCTTATTTTTTAAGAATTTGATTACTTTAATTATTCATTTCACTAAATGGAAATAATATATGAGAGTCATTTAAACTATACATGGTCAAAATTAGTCTTTGAGGTTTGATCTTAAAATAATCCAGACATGGTTTAACCATATGTGTTTGCCAATCATAGATGGGTAACCGATATCAAATTCTAAATAATCTAGACATGGTCTAACGTATGTGTTTGCCAATCATAGATGGGTAACCAATATCAAATTCTCAACATCATACATAACACTCCAATACTTGATGAGGTTAATTTAGTAGACAGTGGCAGAAGAGGTTTCAGAATGGAGCAATTGGCAGATGACCGATGATGTATGAGTGAGCACCACAATTTACAAATTAAAATTAAGCAATTCAAATTCTATGGAATTATATGAGTCAAATGGCCTAAACTATACAGTAAATGGGTACCTAAAAATCCAATGAAGATAATGTACTGACAAGAGGCTGGAACACGAGGAGAAGGCTAGCATATGACATCTAGATTGCAAGGAGGATGCTAAAAATGTGATGAGAAGTTAGAAATGCGAGGAAGAGTTTGAAACATAATGAGGAAGACTAAGATAGCCAATAATTAGGTTTTCAATATGACAAAAACAACATCATTTTCATACATCTACATTGAATTTGGTGACGCATTCTTAAATCGTCACCAAAGGATCAACCTTTGGTGACAATTTTGATAATCATCACTAAAGGCTGATCCTTTTAATCTTTGATGCATATAGCCTTTGGTGATGATTTTACTAAAGCGTCTCCAAAGGCTTACCCTTTGGTGATGATTTTTCTAAAATGATGCAAAGGGCTTAACCTTTGACAATGCTTTAGCACCCTTTAGCAATGATTTTGCTAAAGCATCGCCTAAGGCTTATCAATATATTACTCTCAATATATTATAAATATTATATATAATATAGAAAATATATAATAATATAGAATTTATATATTATAAATAGAGTAATATGATTAAATAAAATAATATGATAATTAGGATGTGAGAAAATTTATCTAGTATCTATACATTCATATATCATTATATTAATTACAATTATTATCTATAGATTCATATATATCATTATACTAATTACCTTACATTATTATATTAATTACAATATATTTAAAAACTAATTGCAATATATTTAAAAATAAAATTAATAAATATTAAATATTAAATAGAATATATAAATAGAATTGATAAATAATACATTTGAATATAATGAAAATTATAAACTGCATGTTAAAACTATTTGAAAATTTTGTAACACCAAATAAAATTGTCAAATTATATATTTTAAAAGAGAAAAATAAAAAGTTTAAATCTATCAAATATTAATTAATTTTGAGTTTATAGTTTTATAAATTTTTGAAATGAGATTGAAGTTGGCTAGTTTTATTTTTTATACTTGGAATCATTAAGAATAATATTAAGTTTTATTTCTATAAATATGATGTTCAGTCATAAAATGATTAAGTAAAAAGTTAGTGAATTCATAATTATACCTAAGAAATAAAAAGTTACATTTTCCTTATGATTGGGTTTTTGAACTACAAAAATATATTCATAGTCAAAAAAAGAAGAATGAGAATATTTATATTTCATAGCCAAAAGTTTTTAAAATAAATTATATAGTATGTGACCTTCATCAGTGAAAATGTAGCTAAAAGAAAAAGAATAAAAGAGAGTTATTTAAGCCTTTGGTGATACTTTTGCAAAATCGTTGCCAACGGCAAAAGCCTCGTCAAAGGGCAAGCCTTTCGTGAAGTTTTTCAGACTTATCATTAAAGGCTTACTTTTAGCTACAATTTTTATTATGTAGCCAAAAAGCTTCTTTGTTGTAGTGTTTTTTTTCTATTAAAGGGAACATATTTTTAAAGTTAATTGATGCATCAAATCTTGTAAGAAATGTTGATACTTTGATGAAGATGTTAATGAAATTGGGTCTAAAATATTATACAATTCATCATAAATAATAATGTTGCTTGTAAATTAGCTAGGAAGAGGTTGTAAAAGCAAGTATAATTCTTTCTATTAAACTTCTTATAATACATGTTATATTGATATAATGCCGGTCAATTTAAGAGATGATAAATACTTTCCTGTCTTTGATAAAATTGTGTAGAATGTGAGAAAAGTGACTAAAGTTTGCTTATAATCGTGCATATATTCTTCTAAATTTGATGATAAAAGATTTCATAAATAGTGAGAATTCGTGTCATTATATCATTACAAGATTTATAACTAATTTTTTATTACTTTAATTTTTTATCTAAATCAAAAAGGAGCTAAAACAAATATTTATGAGTAATAAGTGAGTTGTATCTCAACATGTCTAATATTAAAATAGAAGTTTTTAGAATTATAATTGACCATAATTTTTGATTCTAATATCAGTTTGTGAGCTCTTGACGAAAGTACTTCATGTTGCCGAAAGTGATAAGAAGATAACAGTAGGCTATTTTTAAGCAAAAGGTACAACTTGCCCTTTAACATTTTACGTAAGGTCTAAGATAACTCCTACCATTTTCCTTAATTCCAATTTGCACCCTAACCTTTGCAGAATGTCACTATTTGCACTTTAAAGCCCAACTTTATTCGGTTTCAATCAAATCTCTGTCATAACACTGTTAACTTATGATACATGGCATGCCATATGTACAATTTGGACACTGACTTGATTATTATGAATTTTTAGTGCATCCTTAATATTACATAGAAGTTCTAAATAGCTCATATCGTTATCATTGGGGCATTTTTGGACCAGTTATAACACTATTAAACTATCACACATGACATGTTATCCGTGCAATTCTAAACATGTAGATGCTAATTTGAATGTTATTAAAATTTATCTTTCTAAATTTATCAATGTTTAATTATTTAATTTATTGAAACCAAAACGTACCATATTTTTACTATTATGTATACTATAAAATTTATGAGCAAAACATATTAAATATTAAGAATTAATATATGTTATAAGAATTAAATTATAATGACTAAATATTTTTAACACGTATTTATGAAAATTGTTATATTTATTAGAAAAAATATACTTATGTTAAGGTTATTATAATTATTATCCATATATGTTTTGTAAAAAAGTGAATTTAATTCTAAAAATATGGAATACTGAACATTCATTATATCATTATTAAAATATAACATAAAAAATGAAGAAAAGGACATCCATTTATAAGAACTGTGATTGACTTTAAATAGTATCTTTACATATTCCGAAGGTTTTAATTATTCTCTACTATAAAGTTTACAATACAAAAATCTTAAATTTTATATGTTCATCAAAATTATACACTATAATTAATATTATGTATATTGTTGTAATACATGCATGTATGTGTGGATGACTAGGTACATACTATTTATGTACTTCATTTAATGATATAGACTTATCCTCTTCTTTTCTTTTGTTCTATTCA
>JANIJH010000001.1:35020510-35033729 GCA_024520975.1 Erythroxylum areolatum | reverse complement strand
AAAACTTCTATAACATAATTCATATCCGAAAACACTCATTGAATTCATTTCATATCTCTAAATTGCCACTTAAGGATTGGGGTCCAACAAATATCATATAATTATATATAAAATATACCATAAAAATACTAAATCATAACTAACTTAGCTTCTAAAAAATGCAAAAGGTGAACCTTTAACCATTTATTGATTACATTGTATCTAGAACGTTGGACTCTTAATTAGCTATTATAAGTTTTGATATACCTCCATAAACCTATCTATCTTTTAACAATGTTTCATATATTACTTTTGTTATTACTTGGCGTGGAAAATGGCATTAATAGTCCAAGTTCATGGGTACCCAAAGAGTTTTCATCATTTTACTTAGGTTATTCTTTCTCATCATCTTCTTCATTTTTAGTTCAATGTTCCCTTTCCATTTCTTTTATTGCTCCTCTGATCTTAATTATCTCTTTATTATTATAGTTATGATAGTCCCTAACATTTTATCATTTTAGCTTATATCACTTTGACTTTCCTATATTTGTTGGAATGTATGAGCATAAGTGGTAAGAAAATAACATGGTTGTTTTCTTGTTAATGGAAAATGATTCAGTACTAGTCATAAAAGAAAATTATATCAGTACTATAGTACTGATTACTATGATTATCAATAATTATTTATGTGTGTCTTCTTTTCCCTAAGATTACCTAATATTATAAATTGGCTTCATTTATAATAATTAAGCAAATTTATATAAATAATAGAGTATAAATTGCTTGCATAGTTCGATGGCAATAAGTATCTTAATACAATACATAGCAACTATGCCTAAAGAGTCTTAGTCTTGCTCAATCAATTGGTAACATTCACCAAATATTTCAAGCATAAAATGCATTTCCAGCACAACTACTTCATAACACACCGATTTTACGCAAAGAAGAGCCTATGGATTTGAACTTGGAAATTCTTAAATTGATGTTCACGATGTCTTTGTTTTATCTTGTATACTTTTGAAGATGAAGTATATTTTTATGCCGATTGTAAACCTTTTCAAATAGTGGTGTATTCCCACCAGTTAACTAATTAGCATGTGTTTTAGCTTAAATAATATATTTTCTCTTATTACATTATATATCAAAACTCAGATTGCCTTATTTTCCAATTTGCTTCCTTTAGCATATTAAAAATATAATAAAACTATTGAATAAGTGTATTATATTAAATATGAAACGTTCTTTTTCACAAGCCCTATTTTGTGTTGAAAGGCATTGCTCATCCTTCTTCTTTGTAGTTTATAGTTGTCTGTCCTTTAAGGTAAGTCGTCTAACTAATGTCTACCATATGTGTTGTTTAAAAAATACGATTATGATGCGGTTAGTTTTGTGTGAATGCAAAAGAGGCGTTGACTTTATGTTATTGTTTAGAATATTCTCATAATAATTGATGACTTTTTATATTCTTCTTTAATAGTCCAAGTATTTATGTTTGGGTTTTGTTTGAATCGTTGATGAGTAGATGTATGATTACATAAGTATTTACTGTATGTGAAATGAGTTTGAGATCTTATGGTTGATTTAAGGTGTAGTAAACCCCTAGGAAGGTATATAGGCTGGAAACCTATGATGTAACTCCTATGAGGCTTATCGATGAAAAATTTCACGAGCGTAGGAGTCACAATGAAAACTTGTTTTCTCGATTCATATGGTGTAACAATGTCACGTACCTTAGTGTTTCTTTTAATTCGAACTTAGTGTACAAACTTCAATCAAAGCATTAAAGAAGTAGTAAGTTGTATAGTTATGGAAAATTATAGACAATTTGAGGCATAATAAACCACTAGGACGGTATATAGGCTAGAAACCTGTGATACAACTCTTGTGAGGCTTATCGGTAAAAAATTCCACGAGCATAGGAGTTACAATAAGAACTTGCTTTCTTGATTCATATGGTGTAACAATGCCATGTACCATAGTATTGAAATCAATTGTAGATGATTAATTCAAACATATATACTTTAACTTCAATGTGATTAATTCAAACTTAATGTTAACACAAGAAATTCATAGGTTTAATAAACATGATAATTCTTTTCATAATAAACCCCTAGGATAGTATATAGATTGGAAACTCGTGATGTAACTCCCATGTAGCTTATTGGTAAAAAATTTCAAGAGCTTAAGAGTCATAACGACGAGAACTTGCTTTCTTGATTCACACGTGTAAAAAATGCCACGTACTATAGTATTAAAATCAATTGTAGGTGATTAATTCAATTGATTAATACTTAGGTGTTTTTGTGTAAAGTAAAGTTTAAATGTTCTGTAAACTTAAGGGACATGAAGGATACTAATTATGAAATCACTTTTTTAAATTAATAGTTTTGCATAAATGAGTAATGTTGATAGATCTTGGATGTATAGACGAGTAACACCTTAAGTAATCTCAAGTTTGTTGATGGAGTTGAAGCTTTTATTCACTATGTATGTTCTCAACCTGCATATATGGATGACCCAAAGATCAAATGTCTATGTAAAAAGTAAAAACATATTCATTTCCTTACTAATGAAGTGAATTGCCATTGCTGAGAAAAGGATTTGTTCCAAATTATTTTGAGCAGACACGACATAGGCAGCCATTGATTTGTAGCACCTCAAGGGGTAATGAAGTAAACTCATCATTAAATGTGGATGAGTTTGAAGGGGGATTGGATTTAGAACAAATAATGTGGGTGTTACTGAAAATCCTTACATGCAAATGGTTTATGATGCAACCGGTTAAACCTTTCAAGAAAATATAGAAAATCTTGAAGAAGAACCAAACTCACATGCAAAATAATTTTTTGACTTACTACACTGAGCTGACCAAGAATTATGAACAAATTGTAAAGCAATGACTCAATTGTCTTCAATTGCTCGAATATTGAATATAAAGTTTGAAGGGTATATTTCTGATAGTAGTTTTGATAAAATTCTTGGATGGTATAATGAATCATTGCCTCCTGATCATACAATGGTTGATAGTTTTTACAATATGAAGAACTTGTAAGGGGACTTAGTTTGCCTGTTGAAAAAATTAATCATTGCAAATTGAGATGTATGTTATATTAGAGAGATGATGTGAAATTACAACAGTGCAAATTTTATGGTCAATCTGGGTCAAGCCTAGAAAGCGTTATATGAAATAGAAATTAATACCCTAGAAGTAGATGTGTTATTTCCTGCTAACTTCGAGACTTCAAAAACTATATACTTCTAATGTTACTACATCTTATATGAGATGGCATAATAAATATGAATAGGAAGATGGAATAATGAGTCATCTATTGGATGCACTGATATGGAAACATTTCAATAACACCTATTATGAGCTTGCAACTGAAAGTCAAAATGTTAGGTTGTGATTATTGACGGATGGATTCCAACCTTTTGGTTAATCTGACCAACAATTTTATCTCCATAGATGTGTATGAATGAGGCATATATGTTCTTCACAATGATTGTGCTAGGGCCTACAAATCCAAAACATAAAATTGATATTTCTTTTACAACCAATGGTATCTGAATTGCATCTTCTTTGAGAATATAATATGGAGACATATGATGTATCTCCGAGACAAAATTTTATGTTGAGAGTAGCTTTGATATAGACTATTAGTAATTTTTCGGCATATGCTATGTTGTTTGGATGGATTACAGTAGGAAAATTGACTTGTCCTTATTGTGGCAATGATTCTGATGTATTTTATGTTCCAAATGGGGGCAAAACATGTTAGTTTGATAACCACATAAAATTTCTTCCTCTAGATCATCCATTTAGATGCAATAAACAAAAGTTCATTAAGAATATGATGGTACAAACATCTCCTCCCCCTCACAAAGCTGGTGAACAGATATTGCAAGTGATTGATGAATTAGGGTTGCTGAAAGTTACAAAACTTGAAACTGATGAAGTTAATACAAGCATTAGTAAAAACTTTGGTTGGAGAAAGCGAAGCATCTTTTGGGATTTGTCATATTGGAAAACTAATTTGATATGTCATAATCTAGATGTGATGCTTACTGAAAAAAACATTTTTGACAATTTATTCAATACCATAATGAACATTGAAGCAAAGACAAAAGACAATGCAAAATCATGAGCTGATTTGAAACTTTTTTGTAAAAGGACGAGTTAGATAAAGATTTTCACATTCGTAAATATCCGAAAGCATGTTACAATTTGTACAAAAACAAAAGAAAATTTTGTTTGAATGGTTGAAAAGTTTAAAGTTTTCCAATGGTTATGTTTCAAACTTGGCAAGGTGTGTGGACATGAGGAAGTACAAATTATTTGGGATGAAAAATCATGATTGTCATGTATTTATACAGAGGCTAATTCCAATTGCATTTTAGGAGTTGCTACTAAATAAGATTTGGGAAGTTATAACATAATTAATTTTGTTTTTTAAAAGCTTAACATCATTTGAAATAAAGTTGGATGAAATGGAAAAACTAGAAAGGGAAATTACAGTAATTTTGTGCAAATTAGAAGGAAATTTCCTTCTAAGCTTCTTTGATTGTACGGATCATCTACCTGTACATTTAGCACACGAGACTAAACTTGCTTGTCCAGTTTAATATCAATGGATGTATCCGTTTGAGAGGTAATTATAGTAAGTATTTAAATTAAAGTAATAATATATTTTAATAACATAATTATAATAACCCTATTCGCTAATGTAGGTATTTATATCACTTGAAGAAAAATGTCAAAAATAAGGCTAGAGTTGAAGGTTTGACATGTAATGCTTATTTAATGGACGAGGCAAGTACATTTTGTTCAAATTATTTTAAGTTGCATGTATACACAAGAGAAAGAAATGTTCCTTGTAATGATGATAAGGGAGGAACGAGTGATGCTGATGGTAACTTATCCATTATCACATATCATAGATGAACATATGGAATTTTAACAAGAAGAATGTTAACAGAGGAAGAAATAGAGGCTACCTATGGTTACATTTTATTAAATTGTCAAAAAGTTTAACCTTTCATGCAGTAAGTTGAAGTTGATTTTGAAATTGAATATTTGAGTTTTGAAAATTAGTGTTATTCACAACTAAAATACATAATAATACTTTTAGATTATATGAGGAATGGTTAGGCTAGCTAATGCCTAAGAAAACATAAGACGATATTAATAAAAAAAGTTGGAAGACACTTTCCTCAATAGTTCAAGAGCTATGTAAATTTTCACTTACAAATATTGAAATGATTAAATTGTAAAATTTAAGTGTTCAAATGACATTATACTACTTAATATGATAATTTCTTTTGTGTAGGACTTAGAAAATTCAATAGAGAACAAGTTGATATGTGATCTTACAAAAAGACCTTTACGAACTGTTAAATCGTATTCTGTATATTTTGTTAATGGATACAAATATCATAAAGAATATTATGGTCATAACATGGCAACAATAAATAATGAGGTTTACATACATGAAGAATTGATAGATTACTATGGTAAAATTATCGAGATATTTGAAATTGCATACCTTGCATTGCCAATAAAGCGGAGCGTGATATTTAAGTATGACTGGTTTGATCTAACTTCTAATGTTGGTACAAAAATGAATAGTCGATACAATTTATTTGACTAGCGAAGAAGATTTAGATAATTTGAACCTTTTGTGTTAGCGATGCAAGTGATTCAGATTTATTATGTCCCTTTTTTCAGCTTACGATGAGATAAATCAGATTGGTTAACTATTTGTAAAGTTAAACCTATAGGTATTTTTGAATCACATGGAAAAGGAGAATAGAGAATTAAAAGTGAAGCGTTTCAGGAAGATGTTTATCAAACAAATGCATATGTATATATGACGATAATGAACCTTTGAATGATCCAAATAATGAATATATTGAAATTTTGTCTTGAGAGGATGAGGAGGGCGAGAGATCTAAAGAGGAGCCTGAGTTTGATTCTAATTTTTCAGAAAAAGATGATGATGATGATTTTAATTTACAATTAAGTGTTGATAGTGATTAATTTGTGTTTGTAATAGAATATTATATTCAACAAATCAATTATTGAATCAATAATATATTGTTATACTTTTGGAATATTCAATAATATGTATTTGAGGTTGAAATATGCCATCAAAGAGAAAACAGGATATGATGTGACCAAGGTTCAAACTACGATTTGGAACCAGTTACTTTCTAGGTGAAGTATCACATTCTACAGCTACAATTGAATCAGATGTTGTACCTTCAACTACTACACATGCAGATGAGACACCATCTTTCATACCTACTGCTACACTATCCACCATCCGAATACTGATAGATATATTATGGGTAATCATTACAGATGAAAGAAGTGGCCTCCAGCCTGGAGCTAAGGGAGTTGATAGAAGAATTACGTCACAATTGTCAACAATATGTAAGTAAAAAATACATGAAATATCATATATTTATAATTAAGTTATAGGTTTAAACTTAAAAATGGTATAAATTTGTTTTTATATTAGGTTGATTCCGTTTGGACCATGCTCAAAAAAATGACATTCAAGTTCAAGGAGAAGATTGATATCGAAGGTTATATATAGAAGAATATCTCTTAGGCGATAAATGATTTATATTATCAGGAGTTTGAGGTACAACAAAAATATATTTTTTGTAATTAATTTTTGTACATTAACTAGATAGCTATTATAGGTTATAAGTACTTATCGTATGTTTTTTTTCCATTTTTTCAGAAATAATTTTTTTGGAATTTTGAATTTGATATAGTTATTTATAAAGTCTAGGAGAGACGAGCTCGTACATGTTATAGAGACTTTGTTGGTGTGATACACAAGACTAGTGTACGACCTCCTTATATTTTTGAAGAAATATAGAGTCATTGGCAGCAGTATTAGACATCACCTAAGGCAATGTCTATTTCAGAGCGTAATTCTACTAACATACATAGAGAATCGGGGGGAGAGAATCTTCACATACATATTGCAAAATCTATTACTCACCACGAGCATATAGAGAGACTTGTAAGTATCTAAACTTTTCATTTATATTCTCATTTTTTTACTTTGATGTATTTCAATTTAATTTGATGTGTAAATTTTGGAATGAAAATATATGTATTATGGAGAATGATAATACTATAAATGCCTGGTGCCATATATATCTGTGTTGTTGAGTTACTTTCTTTGTTTAATATGAGGTAAATGTCATTAAAATAGAGAAAATTTTGTTGAAATTTTTGTAAATTGTAGTTCACTTATAACATTTTATTCTAATGCAAGAAAGGCCTATGGGTGGGAAGCCTACACCTTATCAGCTCTTTTTGCACACTCATACTAAGAAGTATGACAGTGTGACCTTTGTCAACACCAGATGTAGAGCACTAAATGTATGTGAAATTTATGCTTTAATATTAATACTTAATAATTATCACTTGTTAACATAAACATTGCCTTCTTATAGGACAAAATATGAGAAAACATTCAACGACAGTCTTAGTAGTCTGAAGATATTGATGAGAATCAAATATATCTTCATGTAGTGGGTGGTAGGGACCGTCGTGAAAGGATCTTATACTTAGGTTCATTTATGAACACATGTTATTCACAATTCTCCACATCCAGTATAATAACATCTAGTAGGCGGTCTGCATCCAATGAAGTCTATAAGCTTCGAAGCATAGTACAGGCGTTGGCAACTCGGTTGCAACAGTTGATGGAGTACATGACCCATCTCTGTAATGAGATGGATGAGTTGAAGGGGAAGGAAGCACCTCAATGCAATATTCAGAGCATCTACATTCACCAAATGAATAGTATAGTTATAATCATTTTGTATGAATTAAATAATTATTATTGTAGATAATAATTTTTATTATTAATTAAGATAAATTTTATTTTATATTATCAATCAACTTTCTATTTTAACAAACTAAATGTAGAAACAAATCAAAATATTATCAAGAGATAACTGATAACTGTATAAATTATACATCAATCGTAAGATTATCAAATAAAATTAAAAGCAGGGAAAATTAACAAAAATAATATCAATAAATTTATCGATTGAAAAACAAAATATGTTGGTAGAATGTAGTGAATTTACCACAAACTACTAAGATCCATGGTAAAATTAGTCGTGAATTTACTAACGGAGGAGCCTTATCTGTTGCTACATTTTATAGAAACAAACCTTTCTTTGCTAAATTTGCTGATGGCACAAAAATTATCATCACTAAATATAGTGATGGAATAGAAAATATTCGTCGATAAATTTTCTCTGACTACTCATTCCGTCGGTAAATTTTGTCGCTAACTTGGCTTGTCAATAAAAAATCTTCACACTATGTCGGTAATTTCCATTACTAAATCCCATTTTTCTTGTAATGTTATTATCTTGGGTTTATAGGGGTCGTGAGTTAGAAGTAGTGGCATTATATACTAATGATGGAGGAAAGGCAAGTCCTCCTGTGAGTTTCGATTATAAGAGTAACAAAAATGATGTTAGATTACAGATATGTTTTTAGCATATTGGAACCCTTATAAGGAAGTCCCTATAATTAGTGGAGATTTTAAACAAGTATAAGATTCATATAGCGTGCATTCAGGAGATAAAGTGGATAGAGGATAAAGCGAAAGATATTAGTGGGTTCAAATTGTGGTACTCAGGGGGTTCAGGATGAAAGAATGGGGTCAGTATCTTAGTTATTAAAGACCTTATAAGTCATGTTGTGGAGATAAAGAGGTCAAATGATAGGATTATGGCTATTAAGATTGTGGTGAGTAGTGTTATTCTCAACGTGATGTGTGCTTATGCACCCGAAGCAGGTCTAGATGAATAATAGAAATGAGAATTCTGGGAGGCATTAGATAAGGGGATCTAACAGATCCCCACCAATGAGAAAATTATTTTAAGAGGAGATTTTAATGGTCATATAGGAGTAGCATCGAACGAATATTTATGGATTCATATGAGTTTCGGGTATGATGATATAAATGCTAGTAGGATTGCTTCATTAGACATGGCGGTAGCATTTGAGTCAATGATGTCAATTCTTTATTCAAGAAGAGCGAGGAAAAATTGATGACTTATAAGAGTAGAACCACAAAGACTCAAATTGATTATTTCCTTATAAGGCGAAGCAATCAAACTAGGTGCAAGGATTGTAAGGTGATTCCAAAAGCATCTTAGCAACTCAGCATAGACTGTTACTTGTGGATCTTGAAATTAAGGGATGAAAAAAGAGAAATATTAGGAGGTGTACTAAAGTTCGATGGTGGAATCTGAAAGCGGATAAGATGGAACAATTTAAGGAAAGAGTAAGAATTGGAGTTGAATGGAAATTGGAAGGAGATGCTAATCATATGTGGGAGGGAGTAACAAATAGGTTAAAGAATACATTTAAATAGGTTTTGGGAGTTTCTAAAGGGTTGAGGGGTGGTAGCATGGAATCTTGGTAGTGGAACGAAAATGTATAAGAGGCTAAGAAAGCAGTCTTAGTGGCTAAAAGTGAAGCTTATGAAAATATGTACAAGAGATTAGATACTAAAAAAGGAGAAAAATGACATTTTTAAGTTAGGGAATGGAAAAAGCGAGATGTAGACTAAGTTTGATGTTTAAGAGAAGAAGTAGGGCAGGTCCTCATGGAGGAAAAGGACATAAAGAGTCGATGATAGGGGGTACTTGTATGGCCTTTTTAATTAAGGCATAAAGGAAGACATCTCTTTAGGTGACCTCAACAAGTCTGAGCGATTTAGTAATATTTCTCTATGTAAACATATCATAAGGGATGAAATTAAAAAGCCGTGAGGGAGATGAAGAATGGAAGGGCAGTAAGACTTGATGAGATACCTATAAAGGTGTGGAAGAGTCCAAGCATCGAAGGCCTTAATTGGATAGTCAATGTTATTAATATGATCCTTGAGTCCACCATAATGTCGGATGAATGGAGACTGAGTTTGTTAATTCTTCTATATAAGTACAAATAACAATTATTGAGGCATTAAATTACTTAGTCACAATATGAAGTTATGGGAGAAGATAATTAAGAAGAGAGATAGAAATACAACTTCTATATCAAAAACCAATTTGTCTTTTATGTCAAGAAGAACCACGACAGAAGTTTTACATCTCCTTAGAAGAGTAATGGAATACTACAGGGAAAGACAGAAATTTGTGTAAGTTTTTATTAATCTAGTGAAGTCATATGATAGGGTTCTTAAGGAAATCTTGTGGAGGTGAAAGGAGTTCTTATGACATATATAAGGGTGATTAGCGATTTGTATAAAGGGGTAATAATTAGAGTAAGGACGATAGGAGGAGATATTCAGAATTTTTCTATCGGTATTGGGTTATACTAAGGCTCTATATTAAGCCTTAATCTGTTCCTAATAGTGGTGGATAAGCTTACCAAGAATATTCAAGGAGATGTGCCTTTGTCTATGTTATTTGCTAATGATATTATCTTAGTAGATGAGATAAGATAAGGGGTCAATGTCAAGCTATAATATTAAAGAGAAACTTTAGAGTCAAAGGGATTTAAAGTGAGTAGGACTAAAACTGAATATTTAGAATGCAACTTTTTAGGCTATCATATGACTGTCAAAGTCAGGCCATCAGGCGACTACCAGAGTGGAGGTAAAGATTGGATTAAAAGTTATACCATGGAAGGAGTGTTTTAAATACTTAAAGTCTATCATCTAAATAAATGGAGAGATTGATGAAGATATAGTCCATCATATCAAATTAGGATGGCTCAAATGGAGAAGTGCGTCAAGAGTTTTATGTGATAAGAAGGTACCACTCAAGTTCAAAGGTAAATTCTATCAATTAGCAATTAGGCCAACCATTATATACGGGGAAGAATATTGACCCATCAAACAAATATATAATAATAAGCTTTTTGTGACAGAGATGAGAATGCTTTAATGGATTTGTAACCTTACTAGAAGAGATAAGCTAAAAAATCTAATGGTTAGAGACAAATTAAAGGTGGTTGGTATAAATGACAAATTAAAAGAGGCACATGTTAAATGGTTTGGACATGTTAAGAGGAGATACACTGACGTTCGATTGAGAAGATGTGAGAAAATAATACTTAGAGACTGTAAGAGGAAAAAATGAATATCTAAAAAGAACTGAGGGGAAGTGATTAAGAATGATATGGATAGGTTAGATCTTACTGAGTACTTGGCTCAAAAAATAAAACTTTTTGGTACTAGGATATGGGTTAAGGGTCTTTTTTGAAAGAGGATCTTCGCTTTCTTATAGGTTACAAAAACCTGTGTCCTTTGCAATTATTGTTTAGTATGTACCGTCTAAGGTGTATAGGTTAAATTGGTTCCTATTTAGCATAATTAAGGTTTTGACAAGTATGGCCAGAGTTATTCTTATACAGGTCTTTCGTGGTTGGTACGAGTGTGAGATCTCCCACATCGGTTAGAGAAAGAAACGAAGTACGCCTTATAAGGGTACACATACCTCTTCCTTACAGACGTGTTTCCTATAGCCTAACGCACCAGATCCTATCGAAACTCCGAGGTTAAATATGCTTGGGTGAGAGTAGTACTAGGATGGCTGACCTCCTGGGAAGGCCTCAGGGAAAGCAAAACCGTGAGGGTTAGATGGGTCAAGGCCCAAAGCGGACAATATCTGTAAGCAGATGATCTGAGATGTTACAAGTGGTATCAGAGCCGGTATCCAAACCGTTGTACCAGTTAGGTTAGACCTCAAAAAGGGTTGGGCCCTAAGGGGGTGGAAAGTGTGGGATCTCCCATATCGGTTGGAGAGGGAAACGAAGTATGCCTTATAAGGGTATGAATACCTCTCCCTTACAGGCACATTTTCTATGACCTAACGCACCGGATCCCATCTAAACTTTGAGGATAAATGTGCTTGGGTGAGAGTAGTTCTAGGATGGGTGACCTCTTGGGAAGACCTCGGGAAAAGCAAAATCGTGAGGGCTTGACTGGGCCAAGACCCAAAGCAAACAATATTTGTAAGCGGGTGATCTGGGATGTTACAACGAGTCTCTTCTAGTATGTATTTCAATTAATGTTTATTGCTATTCTTAGAGATATGTTCTACATATATATTATTTTGTGTTATATTTATTACTCTTGCTTAATGTTTCTCTTTAGTATTTATTTGTATTGTTTTGTATTTTTGTATTTAGTTGTTTTTCATACCTTTTATGTTCATTTGATTGATTGATTTATTTTACTTTATTTCTTAGACATGTATACACATCCATTTATATTGTAAGATCTTCATGACACATTGAATGTGGGTCTATCGAAAACATCTTTCTACTACGTAGGGGTAAGGTTGCGTACTATTGAACCTCCCAAACCATGCGCCTTGGCGAGGCTTCAAGTGGGTGTTGATGATGATGATGAGTTTACAAATGTTATTAATTAAATTAATAGCTCACGACAAATAACTAATATGATTGAAATCAAAATAAAGTAGACATTAATTCCATGCTTTACGTCAAATCAGAATATAGTATGATAAAATGATTGAATTATATGAAAAATCATGCATGAAAAGATTAAATAAAACTACTTTGACATTCCTAAACTACTATTACAAAACAGTATGTAAAGCTAGAAATCTTGAAGGAGCTCATCTCTTTTTAGAGAGAATGGAACCATACACATCTTCGTGTTGGAGCTATTTGTCTTGTTCTTACCCTTCATAGTAGAAAAGGCATTCCTGCTACAGCCAGGGTCTCTCTTCTTGACACTGTCTTTGCTATGTACCAAAATGCACTAATTGATACTCTGTTGGTAACGCTCAATAATGGAAGTGTTATCTTTAAAATTTCCCCTAATTTTAATATCAAGTTGGAAGACCACTTTGTCTGAAAGACTTTAAGTCCAAATCCAAATTATTGGAGTAAAACAAGATCCTATAGCCATTATGGTCACTCTACACCATTAGATGATTTATCGATTACATAATCATACAATAGATCTTAACTTCCCCAATTCTAGTTCAGTTGTTTTATACGAAGTAGCAACTAGAGCTCATGATCAGACTACGATCATACAGATTTTAAAGCAACTACCACTAATAGAGCTTGAAAAGTTAATGCCAACTGAATAGATCTGTTCGACCCCGAATTTTTTTTATGATGTCATTAGGCATGAATTGTGATTATTATATGTTTATGTCTTAGGTTGATTAAATTGGGCTTAGTATTGATTAATTGGAGTATGATTGA
>JANIJH010000001.1:34974923-34985784 GCA_024520975.1 Erythroxylum areolatum | reverse complement strand
TTTAAAACTTCTAATTCCATCAATCTAAGCAATAAAATCTTCCAACCATGCATATACTAATTTAACTCTAACCTAAAGCAAGTAATCAAACAAAACCTCAAAAATAAATTTGAAAACATGCTTATTTAATGAGAAAAAATTTGGGGGCCAACAAATTGAGAATTTCACGATTAGGTTTTGAGATCATAGTTCCATGAGAAGTTATTCCTATAGATCGAACATAAAGGTTAGAGATAACCCTACTATTGTCGTCAATGCATCTCTCCATGGGAGAAAAGTCTTCCTCATATGATTTAACCATCATATAAGGAATGGGGCTTAGAGTAGGAACAACATGAATAAAAGGAATGAATGGCTGAGGATGTTTGGAGATTGACTTTGGATGGAACAAATGTTCCTTGTCAACAAATTTAACTAATTCTCAAATATTTTAAGGTTTTGGTCTTAAGTTTGAGGTCGAGAATCAGGATCATCATCATCATCTTTGACATGAAATTGGAAAGCAAGTTAACAGCGATGAATTTCTTTAGGTTATTGGCCCACTCAGTTAGAAAATGGAAAGGTACTAATACAATTTACATGTTGAAACTCCAACCATTGACAATTTAATTGACAAGTTATAATGGTAGTATAATGGAAAGAATTATAAAGGCAAGCACTTTTTTATCCCAATGATAAAAAACCTATGAACATACTTATAAAATATTATAATTCTATCTTATTCTATTTGATAACCTTTTTCCCACCAAAAACTCAACTATCATGTTGTCTTCCACAAAATTAATACCCACAAAAGCAATAGCTCTGGACCTGCACTTCAACTTATAAATGATTAAATCATGGAATATCCATAATAGAAGGATGTGATTATAGTGCTATTCATGGTAGTATTGGTTCCTAATCAACAGAAAGAGACAACTGAAACTAACTTCTTTTATTGTCATCATGACAACCAATAAGGAAGAAAAATAAAAATTTGTATATTTGTCCTTAATTTAATTAAGGGCTAACTTAATCAATATGATAAATTATATTAAGATATAAGATACAATATAAGATACAATGTGATTTTAGTAATTTTGGAAACTTTTTTAATTTTAAAAATTTTGGAAAAAAATTTAATTATCAAATTTTAAGAAAAAATATTTCTCTTAAACTTTTGTTAAAATTAACAATAAAATGCACATAATATAAATATCAAATATAAATCAATCAAATATTACTAGTATAATGACCTAACTTAACAAGTCTGAATTAAGTTTGAGTTAGATTTAATTAGTTCAAGTTGAATTTATCAGTTGAGTTAAGTCATCATATCAATAACATTTGATTAATTTACATGTAATGTTTATATCATATATGTTTCATTATTATTTTTAATAAAAGTTTAAGAAAAGTGATTTTATAAAAAATTAAAAATCATAAAAGTAATCTTAAAACATTTTAAAAATTAAAAATTTATTAAGTTATTTAAATTACAAAAAAACATCATTTCTTTAACTTTATATTTAATCTCAAATTAGTAAAAGGGTGAGAGCTTAAGAATAAGATTATATAGTTAATAAGAGCATAAATTCACCGAGCAAATAACAAAACTCCAATCAAACAAAAATTTTGACAAAATTAAATTAAATAATATTTTATATTTTTATAAATTAAATTATCAACACTAATGGATTATTAAGATATATTTGTTTCTAATATTTTTAAAAGATCCAATTAGGATATTTTCCATTGAAACATTAAGTTTTATGATATCTTAAATCATTTTCTATGATAAACTTATGATTGACAAAAATTTGGAAAATTTTTATATTAAATTCTTTAATTATAATACTTGAAATTTATCTTATAAGCTTTGACTTTGTTATCTTGATGGCGTTTAAGATAAAGATTAAAATATTTAGGTTCTTAATTATAAATTATAGCCAATCCTAATATAAAATGATAAATTAGTTTATTAAGATATAATGTGGTAAATATGTATTATGTAGTTCCACATCTATCTAAGATATAAAACATAATTTATTTATTTAGTCTATATATGGCAAAATTAAGCATGCTCGAGTAAAAAATATATTTTTATCTTTATGAATTAAGTAAGGTATATAACATGAAACTTTTTATCATTTATGGTAGTAAAATAAAGAGAGAGACTCTAACCTTTTCCTTATGCTTTATAGATTGTCATTGACCATTTCTAGACCTCCTATTCATTCTTTCTTAGTCACCTATTGATTCTTACTTTTTTTCTCTCTCTTTCTCCTCAGACTTTGATTTTTTCCTTTGTTATATCTTTACTTAGTTTCCTACCTTATCTAGTAAAGACCACTACAAGAAAATTAGTTTTTAGCGATGGACAATTATTGATGGAATTGGAGCCGTTGGTAATTACCGACAGAAAATCATGTTCTGTCAATAAAATTATTAGCAAAAATTTCAATTTGCAATGGAACAAAAATTCATCGGGAAAATTTTTTGACAAAATATAGCGACGGTAAGAAATGCCCATTGGGTAAGAAAGCTTTACCAACGGCCCTACCGTTGGTAAATTCTAGTCCTAAACATCATCATTTGCCTCCATTTTAGTGTTTTAAAAAGAACTAAAATGACGTCGTTTAATGTTAAGCTAAATCCCCCGCAGTGTCTTCCCCCATTTCCCCTCTTCCATTTCACCCGCAGCCTCGTTTCTCTCTTATCGTCGCCATCGTTGCCATCCAACCATGCCTCACATCATCCGACTATGCCTCGTCGTCATGCCACCATGTGTCATCATCACCGCCATCTGACTGCCTTGTTTTAATTCCAACGATATCAAGATATATGTTTGTAATGACTAAATGTAAGTGTAGGTATCATTAGTTCATATTTATAGGTAAATGGTGTTAGATTTATGTTTTGGAAGTTAATCATCGTTGGTTCAGAGATCTAAAGAGGTAAATGGTGTTGGATTTTATCTTTTTCTTTGTTGGATTATGCCAATATATATGTTCGTATTCCATGCATATCTCTTATGAAATTCTTTTAGGTTCACCGAACAATTCACAACGATGTTAGATAGTTTGTGAATTGTTGGATTTCCTATTATATTTGTGAATTTTTGGATATTTTGAGCATTTTATGCTCGGCTATAGGGTAATCTTCCTGTCATGGATGAGTTTTCAAGAGATCTTGGAGTTCCTCAATTTCTTATATGTCGTAGGGATGCTTCTTGAGTTTGCAACCTTTATAGTCTTGAGAATAAAGATGCCAAAGCTTCATAGACCAAACAGAGTACCATTTGTATTACCTAAGACTTACTTGTAGTATCATTTGTAAAATAGGCCTTTATGAAATCCTTTATTTAAGTAATTCAAGAGTTTACAATAATCTATAGACAATTCTTGAACCTTGTCATACGTTTGTATTACCTAAGACTTCGTTGTAAATTGTTGGATATTTTGAACTATATTTTTTAAGAATAGATGATTACTTAAGTCTAATAACCCATGAAATTCGTTTGGTAGGATTAAAATTTATAGAGTTGCATTTGGCTATTAATATTAAACTCTAGTTTATTTTGAATTTTGTAACTTTATACAATTGAAGATCCATATTTTTATTTTTATTTTATATTTTTGTTTTTAAACATTCATAAAATTTGTAATCATTTATTTTTCAGATGTATATTGAACATAATATAGACTATACATAATAATCTACAAATCACATGTATATTTTATAACTTCACTTAATCTTTTAATATAGTAACACTAACGATATGCCCTAAGAAAAGCAATGATTGTAATTAAATTAGATTATTGATTGCATATGAATGAGTTCAATATTAAATTAGAAATAAAAATTTTAAACAAATTCTATTTTTAAATGAATGAAAATATAACTAACATAAATGACCTATATATATATATACATATACATATAGAATTTTATTTACAAACATTTAAAATTTCAATTAAACACTTGCAAGTCATCTAAAGGTTGGAAACAATGTACTAAAAAATTCATATTTCATGCCCTATTAATTTTAATAAAATTTATGGATTGAATATATAATTATTTTTTATAATTATGAAATTGAAAATTAAACATATAAGAAATACAACATGTATTTTGATACTATTAATTAGAACTTCATTCTAGCTTTTAGGATTTCCTATATAGCTTACTTTAGGATTCCTATCTAAACTTTTTTTTTATTTATATAAAATTAGAGAAATTGAAGATGTCCAACATATCATTTAAGGATGATCTTTTGTCTTTATGTATAGTTAACCATCTTTCCTCTTCACCGTCGCTCACTCATCGCGTGTCATCATCATCAATCATCAATTGAGGTAACATTTTATTCTTTGATTATTTTTAACGACGTCATTGAGATTTGTTTGTTATTATGTTTTGTGTACTGCTTTGATTGTCATTGCCGTCATTTCTTTGTTTTGGTTATCTTCTTTGACCGTCAGCTCACTCTAACTAAATATTACTACATTATAAAGTATTTATCTAATTTTTTCCATTTATTTTAGAAAGAATTTTTTTGGGATTCTGAATTTGATGCAGTCATCCATAAAGTATGGGAGAGACGAGTATGTATACATTATCAGGACTTTGTTGGTGCGATACACAAAGCTAGTGTATGACTGCCTTATATTTCTGAACAAATATGGAGTCTTTGGTAGCTGTATCAGACATCACTTGAGGCAATGTTCATTTCAGAGCGTAATTCTACCAATAGACATGGAAGATCGGGGGGAGAGAGTCTTCCTGTACATACAGAAGGATCTATTATCCATCACGAGCATACAGAGAGACTTGTAAGTATCTAAACTTTACACTTATATTTTAATTGTTTTACTTTGTTGTATTTCAAAATAAATTGATGTGTGAATTTTGGAATGAAAATATGTGTATTATGGATACTGGTAACGGTATAAATGTCTAGTGCCACATATGGCTGTGTTCAGTTATTTTCTTTATTCAACAGGGGGTAAATATCATAAAAATAGAGAAAACTTTGCCAAAATTTTTATAAATTCTAGTTCACTTATAACTTTTATTCTTGTGGAAGAAAAGTCGATGGGCATGAGGCCTAAGAAGCATGATCGTGTGACATTCGTCAACTCCCAAGGTAGAGAACTTAATGTATATGAAAATTATACTTTAATATTAATTCATAATAATTATCACTTACTAATATAAACATTTCCTCCTAATAGGACCAAATACAAGAAAGCATTCAGCGACAGTCTCAACACGAACAAGCTATTGATGAGAGTCAGACATATCTTAATGCAGTGAGTGGTTGTGGAACATCATGGAAGGATGCTTGGGTTAGGTTCATTTGCCAACACATATTATTCGCAATCCTCCATATCCATTATAGCAATATCTAGTAGACGATCGACAACCAACAAAGTCAATGAATTTCAGAGCACAGTGCAGACGTTGATGGAGTACATAGCTCAGTTCCGTAATAAGGTGGATGAGTTGAAGGGGAGAGGTAGCACCTCAGAGCATCTGCTGTCACCAGGATAGTAGTGTATTTGTAGTCATTTCGTTTGAATTACAAATACTTATTATATACAATTTAATGTTTTTATTGTCAATTAAGATAATTTTAACTTTATATCATCAATCAATTTTCTATTTAAAAAAATTAAATATATAAATAAATCAAAATATTATGCACAGATAATTCATAACTATTGAAATTATGTATTAGCCATAAGATCGTGAAATAAAATTTATTGTTAGGATTTTTTAAAAAATTAAAAATATTTACCGACAAAACACCAAAAACTGTCAGTAAAATCTATGATATTTACCGACAGAACAAAGAATCACCGTCGGTAATATTGACAGTCATTGCTAACTTTATTGTCGGGATTTGCTGAATCGTCGGTATACTCACCGACGAAAAATCATAACCATCGGTAATGTTAACGATGGAAAACCAATACCATCTGTAAATATTTTGATAGAAAGAAAACAACCATAGGTAAATTTACCGATGGTCACAGCCAACTGTCGGTATATCTACAGACGGTTACATAAAATGTCTGTCGGTAAATTTACCTACAACTGTTTTTACAACATCTTTATCTGTCAATAGATTCCGTTGCCAATTTATATTACCAACGGAATCCAAAGGTTTACCATCAGTAATAGCCATCGGTAAATGATATTTTTCTTATAGTGGATCGTTTTTAAAAAATTTTCAATATTCCTTTTCCTTTTTTCCTTTTTCATCCTAAAAAAGATAGATCATCAACTACTTGAAATGGACTTTATACCTCATTTAGAAGGTCTCTAAATTGCTCTTCTAATCAAGAGGTGAAAAAGATCACTCAAGAATCTAATCAGAGAAGGGAAACCAAATTTGAAACAATCCCTATCTCTTACAAAGTTATTACAGGAGTAGATAAGAAGCTAAAAAGTGTAAGAAGAACATGGTGGCATACTGTTAGAGATGTTTCACTTATTGATAAGTTAGGCTATTTCTTTATACATGAATTGAAGTACAAAACATAATAGCTCTACCTAAAGAAATCTTGAAGCAAGGAGTAGCCAAACGTGATGCTTCTTTAGTTAGTTTTTCTAGGTAAAAGACCTACATATTCAATGATGCATGCTTGGACTCAAGTTAACTGGGAAAAGTTTGATCTTATAAAGGTTCTATTTAACAAATATGGACTCTTCATTTTCAAGTTTGGCTCAATAAAGGAAGCAAGAAGAATTTTGTACTCTAGCCTTTTGGTTATTGAATGATTAGACAATATTTTTATAGAAATGATATTTGGTATCTAACAAGATCAGTTGAAAATAAATTATGTACATATCTGGATTAATATTCATAATATTTCAATTGAATATTGGTCAATGATCAGATTAATCTATCTAGCTAGTTATATAGGAAAATTTATATCCATGGATGAAATTACTGCTTCAACAAAAATAATTGGCTATACGAGACTTTGTATACAAAATGATATAACCTAAAATCTCCTGAAATAATATCAATAATGAGGCTAAACAAGCTTTAGGAAATGATGGATGACTTGGTATTGATATCCTAATCATTGGAAACCTACCCTTAAACGACACGGGAAGGAGTAGGGCAAAACATGTAAAACATTTGAAAAGGTGATTATTATAAGTTAATAAGAATAGAGAATCCAAACTTAAAAAAGGATACAAGATGACAAGGGAAACTGGGAGCCTAGATTTGATCAACTCCAAACTAAGCTAAATAAAAAGGATAAAGAAGGGAAAGGAAAGGAAACCACTGAGGAAACTTACTATAAGGTAATTAAGGCATTTATAGAAAGAGAAACCTATAAGCTATAAGCTAATATATCAAATAGGTTTGAATGCAAACAAATCCCTAGATAATGACACATTCACTTGTAAAGTAGTAGATGAAATGGATATAATAAAGACTACAGAGGATCTAACCTTTGTGATAGAAAAACCCAAGGACGTTGAAAATATCATAAAAACTATAGGAAACTTAGAGGTATATACTTTAACACTAAAAAGGAAGTCTAAAATTAAGGGAACCAAAATCCCCTCATAGTTTCCTTAATCTTAGTCTTAACTTAGAATGTTGGGGTTACTAATAACCCTATAAAGAAACATGTGCTTTTAGATTATCTTCCTTTAGTAAAGCTAATGTTTATTGGCTTTTTGGAAACTAAACTAAAAGAAAAACAATGTAGGAGGCTCTGGTTTATCAAGAGCATCACAAATCTTTCTCATTATAATAGAAGGATAGTACTAGCTTATAACCCTTACAAGTTAGTGGTTTTTGATTATCAACATAATGACCAAGCATTACACCTTTTTTTCTAAGATAAAGTTGAACAAATCTAGGGTGTGTTTTAACTTTGTATATGTTATGAATTTATCTTTCTAGAAGGTTGATATGTGGAATGAATTGGAAGAAAAAGGCACAAATATGAATACACCGTATATAATTCTTAGAGACTTTAGTAACACTCTCTATGAATTATAATCGAAAGGATGTATGACCATGAAAAACCTTGTAATAAGTTTAGATTTTGCATCAGCAACATTGGGGTAATAGATTTAACTTATGAAGGAAATATATGATAAAGATGCAAGATAAAGTATTGGTAAACCATCTCTAGTAAATGAAATTTCAAGAAAGGCCATTGTGGGTAATTACCTAACCTCAAATCACTCACCATTTGAAATCTATAAATGACTAAGGTCTTTATCTAATTCAAACCTTAATGTTCATATATTATATCATACAAAACTTAAGGGGTTCTAGGAGGCAATAGAAAAAATATGACAAAAGAAGTAGAGGGATTTGAACAATAAAAATGTGTCAAAAAATTTCAAATAATGAAAAATAAACTTAAGGAGTTATATTAGAAATATGTAAGCAACGATCTTTGATATTAAAGACTCCAAGAGATTTCTATATCAACACAATATGATCTATACTTAGATCCTAAGAATATGATTAAAATCGCGAGAGAAAAGAACTCCCTAAGCAATTATATCAGACCATTTAATGCTCACAAACTCCTTGATGAAATAGGATGCATAAAGGAGGTAGGAACTCTGCTTTCTTTTCCAATGTAATTTGCTAGAAGGAGCAAAAACAAAATCTCAAAATTGATTAAAAATATTGAAGAGAGATTATAGGAATAAGAGGAGTTAAAGAGGGAGACTCACAAGTACTTTTGAGAAACCATAGGTTTATATACTAACTTTTGCTATTTTATGTAAGTTATCAACTCTTTTATTCTAAAGAAATAATTTATAAACAAGCTTATGCACTTATCAGACCTATTACCTCTCAAGATGTGGCAAACGCATTAATGAGCCTCAACTCTAATAAAACATCTAGTCTAGATGGATCTAAAGCTTTCTTCTTCAAAGATTCATAAATTTGGATAAAAGTATAGGTCAACGAAGTTATTATGGGTTTTTTAAACTTAGAATGGCTGCTAAAAGAAATAAACAAAAAGCATATTTTCTTAGTCCCAAAGGTGCCCAATCCCAATTCACTCAAATACTTTAAGCTTCTAGCCTACTATAACATCTTGTATAAGGTCATATCTAAAGTACTTGCCTTAGGGTTGAATGAAATACTAAAATATTATTAAACAAATCGTAAAGAACTTATATTAAGGGAAGGGATATAGGGAGAAACATTCTATTAGTAGATGAGCTATTAAAAGGCTGCTAGAGGAACGAACCTGTCAACACTTGTGCTGTAGAAATTAACTTTCATAAGGCATTTGATTGAATTAGTTAGGAATTCATCATTCACTCTTTCAAACTATTTTGTTTTCCATAAAAATTCATTGGTTAGATTGAACATTTCAGATAAAGTCTAAGATAATCCATATCATTATCTTTGGTAACAATTTGCACCATAACATTTACAGAATGACACAATTTGTAACCTCATCCTTACTTTAATAGGTTTATGTTAGATCTCCGTCACATCACTATTAACTTGTACATGTGGTATGCCAGCTGGCAATTTTGGCCATATGGATGCTGATATACTAGTTATAAAATTTACTTTTTAAGGTAAAAGGTGTAATCCACTCCTTAATGTTTCCTATAATAAGGTAGCTCCTATCATTATCTCTAGTACTAGTTTGTACCTTAGCATTTACAAATGGCACATTTTACACCCCTAAAATAATTAGGTTTCCATTAGATCTTTATCACCACACATTTAACCTGTGACACGTGATATGTAAACTACGCAATTTTGGTCAAGCAAACACTAAACTAGTTGCTATAAAATTTATTTTTTAATCTTATAAATAGTTAATTATTTAAATTGTTAAAACAAAATTTTCATTTTTATTTTTATATTTACAACTTTTCATTAACTTCTTTATCAACTTTCTTTTAATATTTTCATAAACAAATTATAAGTAACTAAATTAATAGCAATTTTAATAATATGTAACTAATAAAGATACAAATTACTAATAATTATTGAATAATAAACTTGATACAAAGAAAAATTTTAAAAATAATCTAAATTTACATAGAAAACATATCTTTTTTTCATACTTTCTTGAGTTATAAAGATGCTAATGGTATTTATAGACAGGGATGGAAGATAGGCAAGTATGCCTAAAGTTAATAAGCCAGGCTTGGTTTCAAGATGTTTCTCTTTTCGAAGCAATGTTGTTTGAGACGGGGACGGAGCCAGAAATTTAATATAGGAGGGTCTGAATATTAATTTTTTTAAATTTTAGAGGGCCCAGTAGATCACTAACTCTTAAATAACTATGTTATATATATATATATATTAAAAATAATTTTTTAAAAAAACTTTGAAGGACCTAATGCACCACTGAGCCCCATGTAACTCCGTCGTTGGTTTGAGAGAAAGTTCCCAAAACAACGTTGTTTTGATTTTAAGTTTCTTTAGGTCTTAAGATTATAAAAACTTAAGACAGAAACAACGTTGTTTAAGTTTGTAAAAACTTAAGACAAAACAACTCTTTTTTGGAAAGTTTCCCCAAAACAAAATTGACTCCGGATAGCTTGAGACTGAGCCGCATGGCTTAAGCTCAATAACACTTCAGTTGGGCTTGAGCTGCAAGTTAGAGTATGGGGATATGCTGGAGAGATAAAGACCTAGCCTGACCCAACCTTTTGCAATTCCTATTTACAGATATAAGAAAGAAATCTTAGTCACTGAAAAGTTTATATATGTTGGAAATAAAATACCCAAATAGGAATAAGCAAGAGAATGAAAGGAAATAAGTCAGAATGAATGTTGGGACCCGATTCGGAGACCGGCGCCCCAACCCGAAAACGAAGGAAAACGGAGGAAACAAAACGGATTCCAATC
>JANIJH010000001.1:34922231-34943422 GCA_024520975.1 Erythroxylum areolatum | reverse complement strand
ACTGGCTTTTAAAAAAAGTTCTTCTCAGAAAAGCTCTACTGACAAAAGCTCTACTGATAAAAGCTCAACCAAACGGGTACTAAAGCAATTAGTAGAAAATGGAAACCAAACCAACGGCTAATTGGAGTTGATTGTGTCAGATGAGCAGTACCAGTAGAGAAAGAGAAGCCTATTTCAATCGTAGCACTAGTAAAAAAGAAAGAAGAGGAAAAAATTCGTAAAGTACAAATCCCAAAATAGAGAAACCAAATTATTTGAAACAGAGTAAACCAAATCCATATTTCTATATTCTTATAAACTGTGGAATCAAAGTTGATAAAAATAAAATAAAATAAACAAGCGAGAGAGAGAGAGAGAGAGAGAGAAGCTAGAGACGACAAATAGAAGAGTCATGTGAATTAATAATGTGGATATTAGTACTGACAAACCCAGAAACAATCTTAACAGAACTAGAAACACCCAGAAGCTGAAGTTTTGCAACCCCAGAAGTAGACACTAACAGTCGAAAATCGAAAATAGAGGGGAGAAAGATGGATTTACAAATTCCAAAAACTCACACAACATCCAACTAAAAAGCACAAGAGATGTGAAAACCAAGTCTAAAAAATGACGCAAAGGTAAGAAAGTCAAACCTTATGAAAAATAAAACAGGTAAGTTATCCAACGCAAAGATAATCTAAATATAAACTGAATCTATTGAAAGGAAGCTAGTGAAAAGAACAATAAAGAAACATAAAAATTATAGACCGTACAATACTCACTTAGGATTAGTTTTAGAAACTCACATGAAGCTCACTTGAGATGGCCAAGGGAGGTTTCCTTTGAGAGTTAAGATGCATCAAGTGCTGGGGTAATTGAGGGCTCGTTGAAGTAGCTCAAGACTTTATAACCAGAACTAGAGAATAAAGATTCTTTCAAATTGCCCAAAAACTCAAAATAAGAAAAACAAGACAAAGCCCAGATGACTATAATCATAAAACTTAAAAAAATAATAGAGATAAAATAGAATCAGAAACTTCAATCTAAAAAGCTCCTTCCTTTAATGAAAAGAAAAGAAAAGAAAAGAATGAAAACTCGAAAAAGTGGAAATTAGGCTAGAGGGAATGAAGTTATGGAAGAGATTGAGATGTAACATTTGCAAACTATTTTCAAAATATCATTCAACTATGGCCAAGGATTTCTCAAATCAATACTAATCGAGAACAATAAAACATTATCCCTAATTAATTTAGGGTGATGAATCCTATCTTGATCACTTAACTACTTACATATATTTTATGCTATATCCAATGACTATTGATTGAACTATTCATGATTAAAATAAGTCATAGGTAGTATCAAAACATAATAATCTCATATAAGATAACTTTGGAGATCTTAAGTTAAAGAATCACTTGTACAGTCCTCAAAATGAGAATTTTTGTAGGCATACAAGTATTTTTTTTAAATGAATTTTTCATATGGGGTTAGTTCAGTGAATTTGTTCTTTAATAAGTACCCACATGCTTGTTTAAGTATCTTCATACTTTAGTTTATGATATCAAATATTTCCTTTATAAGGAAAAACATAATATGTTCTAATATTTTTATGCTCTAATAATGTCCATTCTTAATAAAATAATGAATGGGAACAATCTAGGGATAATACATAAATGTAATATGAACATCATAATTATAATCTCATTATAATTTCATTTATAATTATCTCATAAACTTTATCATATACATATAAATATATACAAGATAAAGATTGTCTTTAAATATTTTGTCACTAAACTATAACCATACCGATTGGCTATAGGGTATAACCAACAATCTCCCACTTATACTAAGCCAATCATTTAAGTATCTTATACTACATCACCATATGACAATCATGATATTGCTAGGATAGTGACTTAATAAGAGAATTCTACAAGATTCTCTATACTGCGCACTTACATAAATCTTACAATTTCCATCTTAATTATCATCATAATTAAGAAAATTTTCCTAAATACATCCTTGGATCTTTGATAAGACCATAGGTCCTTTTATATCCCCAATGACTTTAAAGTTATATAGTACATTACTACCTTGAACAATCCAAAGAACTATATCAAATTCACTAAGGAACTTATTGATCCAATTAACTATTCCATTAAATGAAAAAAAAATTATGGCTTAATTAGCAACCATTGCTACATTGGAAACTTTCCAATCATGAATGATATTATCCTAAGTAAAATAGAATTTAATTAGGATTTACTTCTAAAGTTAATATCCATATAACCTTGAACTCAAATATCAACTTATATATAGAATATTGAATATTCTTTAACAATTCACAAGTATCAGATATCTCAAATATTAAACATCTTTAGTACATTATCTATACACTTGGACTTAGAATTTAAACAACTTCCAATATATCTCTATAGATCTAATTCCCATAATTAAGTTTTCACCTTTTCATATCCAACCAGAGTTGTTCTTAGATAATTATATTTTCAATAATTGAAAACTAAAATTATTGTTCTCTATAAGTAATATATCTCTACATCCTATTAACCTTCTCGTAAACATGATAAATTCACAATCATCTCTAGAACAAAATATTTGAATTCATCATGAAAGTGAATCTTTTAATATCTCTTAGCTTTTCAACTATATATAAAATGTATCAACAAAAGATACTAGCTCCAATTAAAGGTATTGTCATGAGATTTGAACTTTTCAAATTTCATCTTAATCCCACTAGTTATCTTGAAAATTATTCTCTTATAAGTATATAAGTCTATAATATTACATCCAATTGAAACAATCAATTTGTTCAATAGGTTTCTAAGATTGTATCTAATCTTTTAGATATCTCATAATCTTTTATTACCTAATGTAATTCAAAATTTAAAGGATAATATATGCTTCAGCTAAGCATCACATTCCTAAATCATTAGATTTGACTTTTTTAAGACTTAACATTTCATAACTAATATAAAATCTTGCTAGTTGAGTCAACTAGAACTATTGAAGGTAAGTCATTGTACTAGGAATAACTATAGGAAAAATAATATCACATCATACAATATCTCATATTGTATTTTCCTCCTTACATAAATCCATACCCTTATGAAATTTTGTCGTGAAGGTATTCAATAAATAATCTCATTCTTTATAGATAATCAAAAATTTAAAACTCACCACAATTATCTCATTCAAGTGCTTCAGCAATCAATGCTTAATTTCTACTTAGATTTAAAATTTTTGAACTTTTCAAAATTTTAAATCATTATTTAAATTAGTACATATAACTATATCACATAAATTTATTAGTAATATGATGAAATATAAGTGTCATTATTTTATGAATTGTTATTCCATCTAGTAGTACATCACATGTATAAATTTAACAATTCGATACCATCTTCATCCTTTCATGAAGTTTGGTTTGGTTGTCCTTTAACTTAATAAGTTCCACCAATTCATATAATTCATAATCAAATGGATACTTATATCCTTTTATGTAACTTTATAGTTCTCATATATTGATTTAACGTACATGGTATAAACGGATAGTCTCGATTATCCAACTTGATATTCTTGCCATTTATATTAAGCATAAGTCTCCTTTGAATCAAAACATACAAACTATTTGCAAAAATTAGATCAACTATTTTTACTCAACAATCTATTTCTTTTCATGCATTGAGTATTATAAAAATGTTGAATCTAAATTCATTATCAAATACTCATAAGCATGAACTAGAAATATATACGATCTCTATCATATCTCATATAAACAAGAAAAGTCAAGCAATCATTTCTTCTTGTGACAACTATTATCATACTATAACAGTGCCTTTAATTATAGTCCACAATTATGCTTGTAGTAAGATCAAGGTACTATACCTTTCATCTATACTCCATGTAACCTCTTGCATCTTGATCTCATTGTGTTGATGTACATCTTATATGTTGTCATTAAAGTTTATAAGACATTAATTAAATCAAAATGTCAGTACATTTTGTCATCCATATGATTTTAACTTATTTCTAAAACTTTGTTACTGAATCCTTAACAAAAATTATACCAAAATATCATAATAGACATACAATTTTTTTATTTAAATTTTGGAGTTATTCTCAAACATAACCTAGGTCCAAGAAATTTAGTTAATTAACTTAGTATCATCTATATTAAATAAGATAAATTCTATTCAGAACAAAATATAAATGTAAGAAAAGAAAGTAATTGATTATATGTTATAACTACCAAATGAGATTAGGAATTTAACCATGTATTTGGTTAGTATCGCTATTTTATTTGAAATAATAACCCTTACTACTATTCAAAAAGAATATTTTAATATTTTCAGTAGGCTAGGATCTCATTCAATTTTAGTTGATTTTAAGTTTGCTTAACAAATCAACTAAATTTAAATTAAGTAAATAATAACTTTATCAGTCACATTTCATATAATTCCTAGATTTGTTAGCTGACAACTCTTGTCATGTGATCTTGAGTTTACTCATCTAAATTACACAAATTTAGTTAAATAGAAGCCACTATCATAAGACTAAATATATTCAGGTTAACACGACTTTGAGTTTATTAACCTTGAGTTTGCTCAATAAACCTGGCAATATACATAACTCTAGTTTATTCTTATAACAATAGAAGGCAACAATCACATTCTCAACATATAATTAAATATTTTAACAAGAGATTTAATTTTGTTTGCCTCATCAATACAAAATTACATGTAATAATATCTCAGATATATATATAAAGTATGCAACTTCTGCACTTACAATTAAATTATATGTATATAATATCAAGTTTTGTTTGATTCTAATTATTGATCTTCATAATCTAAATTAATATTTTCAACTTTTTGAAAAATTAAATTAGATAAAAACTCATTTAGTCCTAATTAAACTAAATTCCTATTTCAAATTGAAACTTATTTTGATTTGAAAATAATTTTCAATTCCTATTGGAAACTATTTCCAATTATTTTAACCTTTAATAAAAATTAATTGAAAACAAGTTTTCAATAAATTATGATTTTTTACTTATTATAATTTAGAAAATTTTCTTTTCAAAACTATATAAGTGACACATTCTAATCCAAATAAAAAAACTATTTCTAATCTATTTAGAAATTATTTTCCATAATTAGAAAACTAATTTTTTAATATTAAAAGGAAAAGATTTTCAAAATTAAATAAAACATTTTATTTAAATAAGAAAGTAATTTTTATTATTTATTTAGAGAATGATTTCTTAGTTTATTAGAAAATATTTTCTTAATAAATTAGAAAACTAAAATTTAAAATTATTAAAAAACTCAATTTTCTCAATTAATAAATGAAAGCATTTTTCAAATTTTAATCAAGAAAATATCTTTTCTAATAAATCAAGAAACTTATTATTCATAAATAAAGAAACAATTTCTAAATAGAATAATGGCCTAGTTCTCTAAACAAATATATTCGTAAATTTAATTTATCTTAATCAAAATAAAATAAATAAATTTAATTAAAAAATATTTTTCTTATTACTTAAGAAAATTTCTTCTTAATATTGAAGAATTTAATTAATAAATTTCCGTCTAATTGAAAATAATTAATCATAATTTTAGAAACTGTTTTTTTAAAATTTAATTGGTAATTAAGATACTTTAATAATTAATTTTAATCAAATTAAGAAAAAAATGGTAATGAAATTGATTTTTGAATATAAAAGAATTTTAAAATTATATTTGGAATATGTCTCAGAATACTTTATTCTAAACAAAGATTGGATTACTTTAATCTAATAGTCAAATAAGCCTTATTCAAAATACTAGAATAAGTATATCTTTATATTTAAATCTGCTTTATTTTAGCCTTAGGATACACTGCATTTGTTGTCAAACATCCCTTATTCAAGTCCTAGAATAAGCATATTCCATACTTAGGATAAGATTTTCCATGAGCTTTCCTATTTCAGTTTCCAAACACCCCTCTTCTTCACTAAGAAGCCCTATATACCCTAGGTTAAAAATCCTAGCCACCGTTCCCAAGACAGCCGCCGATGCCAGTCATGATTCTCCAATGCCACCGTCATCTAGCTGCCTAAAAAGTTTCCAATGTCGCGCCTCCATCGAACCCGCAGTTCAACCTCCATGGAACTCCTCCCGCAACAATTTTTGCCTCCGTAAGTGTGCGACAACATTTCCAGCCATGGTGGAAGCCTGCTGTCGTGTCTGCCTTCAACGTCCTGTTCGTGCCTCCTGTATCTCGCTGTCACAGCCATCCATGTTGTTTTCCAATCGCGCAACCACACTGGAATCCCCTTACTACATCTGTCTTTCTTCAAGCTGCCAAGGATCAGCCACTAGCGTGTAGCGCTTCCAGTTGTCAGCGACAGCTCCTCCAAGTCGCTGCCAGCAGCTTCATCAGCATAACTCGTGATACCGGTTGCCTCATTATTGCTGGAAAACACCTAATTCTCTAACAATCAAACAACACAAACAATCTAGCCATTTTATTCCGAGAATGCAGCAACACCACAAATTCCATAATTTAGTCCGATCAGGCTGGAGTTTTCTTACTCTGGTAACAGACAAACAATTACATGGCCAGGCATATGCAGCTTTCCACAATGTGGCAAGGGGAATTGGGCCCAATCCATAAGAAACTTTATGCTATTATTATTTTGGAACTTTTAATTTCCAGATGTCAAGGCTTTAACTTTTAAGGGTTTTTGTTTTCTAATTACAATATCATTGTAATTTCAATTCTAAATTAAAAAAAGGAGTTTTAGAATATTTAATCCACATTTTTTAGATTGTTTAATCATGCAATAGTTACAATTTCAATTTCAATTTCAAAATTAATCAATAACAATCAAATATTTTTAATCAAATTATGAAATTAAAATCAACTTTGATATCATTGTTAGAAAATTGGACCGAATTCGATCCTGACTATAAAGGAATAATTATAATTTTTTTCATATTTTAATTTTCAAAAAATCAAGTTTGCTTTAATTATATAAAATGATTAATACATAAATCATAATAAAAAATGAATATTAATTTATATCTTATTATGAAGATTAATTTTTTACTTATCATTTCCTTCAAGTCATTTTTGAAACTACCTCATCTCATCCACTATAGCCATGTAAGTATCCGGCCTCTAACGGTATTCACAAATTAAGTTGAGAGAACTTTGTAATTCTTATAGAGAGGGTTAAGCAATAAATGAAAGTTTCATTAGAGCTTAAGCCTATTTATAATAGTTTTGGACATTTTCATAATTCAAATGAAATTTAATTCTAATTTTAATTAAAATTTAATTAAAATTACAAATAAATATAATTAAATACTAATTATATCCAAATAAGATCCAATATCTCATATTGATCCTTATTTATTAAATATGTCATAAATCATAAAATATCTCAAACTTTACAATCAAGTCCAAGTTGATTAAAATGTCTTTGCTCTCTTCAACTCATTCTATATGAGACTCATTAGGTTCACAAATATGTTAGCAATGAATACAAATTATAACCCTAAATCATATTTAGGATTAGATAAATTAAACTCCTTTAATTTATCTTTAATTCTCTAATTAAACAATTTATATCCATAGATCGAAATTGGCATCTAGCAATACATCATGATGACCCTAATATTTAGGAATGTCAAAGTGATTGATTAACCTTTTTGTGCATGATTTTTTCATATAATGTAATAATTTCATCATACAATGTTCTAGCTAAACATAGAACATGAAATTAATGTCTACTCTATATTGAATCTAATCATATTAATTTTCCATTATTTGTTATTGATTAAACTAATAACATTTATAAACAATTTACAAAAAGTCATTCTACCATACTAAAGGATTTTCTAAATCAGTACTAATCGAGAATACTAGAACATTCTCCTTAATTATTTTGAGATGATTAATCATATATTGATAACTCAGCTACCTCCATATAGTTCATATTATATACAATAACTATTGAGTGAACTACTCATTATTAAAATAGGTTGTAAGTAGTATCAAAACATAATAGTTTTTATACAAAAAGAACTTTGGAGATTTCAAGTCAAAAATTACTTATAAAATCATCACAATGAAAATTTATATTGACATGCAAGTAATGTTTCAAATAGATTTCTCATATAGGGTTAATTTCTTTAACAAGTACTCACACGCTTGTTTAAGTATCTATATACTTTAGTTTATGAGATTGATTGCTTCATTCATAAGGAAAAATATAACGTATGCTAGTCTTTTTACGTTTTATTAATTTCCAGTTTTAATAAAATAATGACTAGGAACAATTTATGGATGATATATAAATGTAATATGAATCTTATAATTATAATCTTATCATACTTTCATTTCCAATGTATAATTATTTTATAGACTTTATTACATACATTTAACTATGTTTAAGATAAAAATACCTTTAAACATTTTATTACTAAGTTATAACCAAATCGATTGATTATAAGGCATAAACTAACAATAGTCTCTGTATTTTACTTTTTTTCTTTCAGAAAAACATACTTTAATACGATAATATATGAAGTTGTATTTAACTAAAAATTCTAAAATTACGTAATATACCCGCACAACAAATTTTCTTAAATTTCTATTTTCATCTATTAGTGTTTACCCTATATTATTCTTGGTATTTAGGAACAAAGATAAATTCTTCCAAAACTTGCTCATGATATCGACTCACCTATCTTATGTCAGCTAACCTTATATGAAGCAATAAAAAACAAGACCAAAAATGTTTTTATATCGCAAGAAATTTGCCATTCAAGTGGGCAACGATTGCTCAGATCAGGAGCCCAAAGTAAAAGGGGAAAGATGCGTGGATAGGAAGTAAAAGGATAAAAGAGATAGATTTGGTTAGGTGGAACAGATAAGAAAGTCATAGTTGAAACCGATATATATTATTATCTCAGTTTAATTAAATGATTAGCCATCATTCTCTCTTCTTGTATGTTTAGCTGTTTTCTAATCTTACAGAAATTCTTGCATGATTTAGCCAGCACCAACTTTTGTGGTAGATAGAGCTTGTCATGTTTTTCCCCTTTTCTTCTTTTTATTTTTTGGGTCGAATCTTGCATGCGGGTGTTGTATAAATGATATAGTTAATTACAGTTGATTTATATGCTGTAGCTGAAATTAATTGCAAGCCTAGATCTGAATATATTAGAGGCCAAGAACAAGATAGAAGCTCAAGAATGATAACCAAACACCAGAACATATCTATGAAGTGATCAAACAGAAGCATCAGAAATGGGCATTTACCAGGTTGAAAACTTCATTCTAAGTTCCACCATATAGAGGCAGAAAATTATTCGAACCTGCGTTGTGTTCAGTTTTTGAAGCCATCAATAAATGAAACTTCAAGTTTCCGATTGAAGAATTTCTGGTAATACTCTTCCTGTGTCACTGTCTTGTATAAAGGCCTAATTCCTGAGTCTGTTAGTTCTTTGACAGGACCAATATCAACAGACGAGTCAGGATAGCAGAAGGTAACTACTGAAAGCCTCTCTTTGGATTTGTTCACCACTGCCCTGTGGTCCACTGCTTTGTATATTCCATTGCTCATTATCTGAAAGTTACAGTAAATATCACCTCTTAACGATCTTATGAATTGTAATGTTTACCAGGATTTTAACATTATCTACCAATAAAATTAAGTGTCATAGATTGTTACATGCAAATGTGCTCTCACCTCTGTCATCTGGCCAATAATTACAACAATTGCACCATCTACAGGTTCCACAAAGACCCATTTTCCATCTTTAAGAACCTGCAATCCTGGCATCTTACCATAGTCAAGCAAGAGACTGATACCGCTGATGTCAGCATGTGCACTTGCTCCTACGACTCTGTCTGGTTCTGGACAAGGTGGATAGAAATTTATCCTCACCCCGTATCTTCCCTTTTCATAGGCTTTGCAAAGTTTTTGATCCTCAATCCCAAGGCCCTTGGCTATTAGCCTTGTTATGGATATGGTCACCTGTTTCATGTACTCACCATGCATCTCTAACATTTCCCTGATTATCAATCAAGAATTGTATCCAGTGCTTGTAAGCTCGATATGAACATAAAGCCCAAATGAATTTCATCAAAGGAATGGAAATTACTTCCAAATTTACTACCTGAATTGTTGAGGTTTTTCTGGCCAAAATTCCAAGTTCCTGTCATGAATTGGAAGAACTTCAAGGAAGATCATGTCACTCCATTCAAGCTTTTGTTCTTCCGATACTACAAAAGCTTGGCCATAACCTTGAAGACTTCCAGGTTTATGAGCCCATCGTTGTTTCTCGTTTAAGGGCAGTTCAAAAAACTCATGAGCCTGCTTCCCGATATTTTTAAGTGATTCGTGTGGAACTCCATGGTTGATTAGCTACAAAAAAAGATAAAAATATTCAGTATAAATGTACAGAAGTCTAGTTTACTTGAATGACGTTTAAGGGAATATCACCTGAAATACACCCCAATCTTTGCATGCAGAGTGGAACTTTCTAAGCTCCTCAATTTGCGACTCAGGCTTGACAAGATTGGTCATATCAATCAACGGCACATGGAGTGTCTCACCACAGGGTTGAACGGTTACGATATCGTCTGTGTCATCTCTTATGTACCGAAGTGGTACGGTATCAAGTTTCTGGGATGCAAGCTCCTGTACACTTGGAACTGGAAGTGACCATTCAAGGTTCTTTGGCACCACAGCCATTTTCTTTCAACTCTTGCCCTAGAGAGCAAACGTATAATAGTGCTTAATATAAGCAATACCCAAAAAGTCTTGTCTTGTTCCCGAATAATTTAAAAGAGAGGAAACAATGTACAAATAGAACATGAAGATATACGCAGACCTTATGAACTAAATCAATAGATCCAAGGTTTGACTTTGAAGTTTGAAAAACTAATGGTACTCAATGTACATTATATTAATATAAGTACCAAAAAGCATTAATTTGAAAAAGATGGAGTTGGTAGCATTTCGTCCATGGTTAACCAAATGGAAGGTTACATATAACATCTAAATCATTTGAGAGCTGGCACGAGACAAAATGCCTAATGGCTGTATCTACGACTAAGATTAAGGTATCATTATTTTAAATAGGATTAACTTGACTTTTTTTGGTTGAGTTTAACAATTCATCTTTTGACAATAAAGACGTGACGATAGGACCCAAACTTGACCAATTACATAATATAGTCATATCGACGGATTTTGAGTGCGAGAGTAGGATAAGGAAACATAATGATTCAGTTGACATTGATCAAGAAACAAATAATATATGCTATATTAGAATAATAAATTCGGTGAGGTTTAAATGAAATCCTTTCTACATCATCACCATGAAAACATTTAAATCCACATTGAAAGTCTTGAGGTCGTGATTAATACTTGTCAAAAAGAAAATTAAAGGAAAAGAAAAAAAATATTTTAAAGTTATGTATACACATGTAAATCCGCAATACTTTGTAGAAAAGTGATGGAGATATCAATCATAACACTTCAAAGTTCAAGCTATTGCTCATGAAGTTGTTCTATTTATCATGCTTGGTTATGCATATTTCTTATTTGAATTAAATTGTTGATTAGTTCTTTACGTGAAATGTCTATATTGTAGGTATTTCAAAATGTAGCATTTATATTTTAAGTTATATCTTTAGTATTCAAAGTTTAGCATTTACATCTAAAAATTTAAAATTAACTAATTTTTGGCTTCTTTCCATTCCAAATCTTATAAAGGTTTTTATCCAAAGTTAGTCTTATGTAGACTTTATTTAAACTGTAACATGTTGTAGCCATAATTTTTGCCTAAAAATATGTAGGGAGATCATACTCATTTATCATAATCTACTATTTCTTACAAAGTCCTATTTTTCCTCTCAACAAGCCCATTTTATTGAGGGAATCTTCTATTAAAAACGCTATGAAAGATATCATTATCCTCATAAAAAGGTTTCAAATCTTTCATTCTCAAACATCCTATTATGGTAACTCCTAACAGATATAATTAGTAGAGAGTTTTTTTTTTTCATTTTGAACCCTCTTTACAAATTTAACAAATTCCCAAAGCATTCATCTTTTTTAGCTAAGAATAAAACACCAGCAAATCTACTAAAGTCATCAACTATGATAAATTAAAGCATAAAATTTTCCACTTGGACTAGCAACTCTAGTTGGTCTAAATAAATACATATGAAGTAGTTGTGGAAATGTAGTGGAAGTTATCAAGAGTGGTTTCCTATTTAGAAAGCTCCATAAATCTTGTCCTTTTTAAATTTTACCTTGGAAGTTTATTGAAAATTTGTTTAGAGTTGAGGTTAGAGATAAGGTCTATGCTTGTATGTCCAAGCCTTTTATGCCAAATCCATACATTTTAACATTTTTATAGTTGCTAGATTGGCATTTTACATGTACTTAATATTAGGTGTTGCATCGCTCATTTATGCTAATATGAGAATATATAGCATGATTATGAGTTAATTTGTTAATTTTTTAGGTTTTTAAATCATGATGAGATGATCTAAGTCCATAAACTACTATAAGAAAACCCTTAACTAAAGTTACAAAATGAAGATTATTTATTTCAAAGCTTTTGATTCTATCAATTGGAACTTCATTATAGCTTTTAGGATTTCCTTTGTAGTTCACTTTAGGATTTCCTATCTAGCTTACTTTAGGATTTCCTATCTAATTTTTTAAATATAAAATGTGAGAAATTGAAGATGTACAACATATCATTTAAGGATGATCTTTGGTTTTCATATATAGTTAACCATCCTTCCTCCTCGTTGTCACTCACCCGTCGTATTTCATCGTCATCGTCTTCATTTAATTTTTGGTTGAGGTAACATTTTATTCTTTGATTATTTTTAACGATGTCGTTAAGTTTTGTTTGTTACTGTGTTTTGTGTACTGCTTTAATTGTCATTGTCTTCTTTTTTTTGTTTTGGTTATCTTCTTTGGTCGTCATCTCACTCTAGCTCCAGCATCTTCTTCCTTCACGTGCTTCAGTGACTTCTACGCGTCGGTTGAGGTTAGTGGGTTTCGTTATTTACTAGGTTTTTGTGTACTTGGTTTAATTTGAGTATTTGTTTATAGTTTGAACCTGTCATTTGAACTTGCTGCATTTTTAATGTAAATGGCCTGAACCAACCAAAACTAGTATGTGGTATATATGATTCAGTTTATGGCTTTAAATATTAAGTAACGTTAATCTAACTTCAAGTTTATGGTATGAATGTATATTTGTTTTATGATGGGATTGATAAATGAATGATTTTAGGGGTTTTAAGGAACATTAATATAGGATATTGGTTGATTTGCTACCGAAATAAAGAACAAAGAAGAAATGTTGAAGTGCTATTTTTGTGTGCATATAATGTGATGTATATTTACTTATTTATATACTCTAAATGACTTTAACTAAAAAACAAATCAACTAATTATTACACAATATTAATGTACATAATTCTACGACTTTGGAGATGGTTAAATCATTAGTCTCTTGTGTTTAGTAATTTATTTTACTTCTTCATATTTTAAGTAGTTGAGCAATGACCATAAACCTTACCATAATCATGGAAATTTACATTGCTTAGTTTGCTAGTATTTTTCTTAGTTTTTTTTATTAATTTATGCTAGAATTGGAAAAATTCTTATATTGTGTATGCTATTTGGCACTTGAGCTCTTGTGGCTTAAAAGTTGTTGGTCATAGTTTCACTAGTAGAAAGAAAACTCTGACAATTAAAAGTAGCTACATGTCTTTATAAACTAACACTTTTAAGTTTAACTATAATAAAGTGAATAGCAATTAAGACAAGCCATTGTATTATAATTACATGGTATATGTGCATTTTCAATAGGTTTATGCTCCTCTAGATTTTTAAAAGAAACTCTATTATATTAGAAACTGGGAATTTCGCTCATCAATTCCATCAAATAGGAGAGTTGGTGGAATGGGAAGTTCATGTATTGATTTATGAACAAAGAAGACTCTTTAACATTTGGCTCATGTTAAATGTACACAAAGTCTGCATATTGATCGAATTCTAAAAATTCCACTAGTCTCGAATTCTAAAAATTTCATAAGCCTAGGAGTCACAATGAGAACTTGTTTTCTTGATTCATATGTGTAAACAATGTCACTTACCATAGTTTTAAAATCAATTTTAGGTGATTAATTCAATTAGTTAATACTTAGGGGATGTTATGTAAAGTTTAGATGTTCTGTAAACTTTGGGGAACATGAAGGATACTAACTATGGGATCACTGTTTGAAATTAACAATTTTGCATAAATGACTAATGTTGATAGATCTTGGATATATAGACTATTAACAGCTGATGGTTTCATTAATCCTGAGTTTGCTAACGGAGTTGAAGCTTTTATTTATTATGCATGTTCTCAACTTGCATATATGGATGGCCCCAAGATCAAATGTCCATGTAGAAAGTGCAAACACATTCATTTCCTTCCTATTGATGAAGTAAATGGGCATTTTTGAGAAAAGGGTTTTTTCTCAAATTATTTTGAGTGGACATGACATAGGAAACCATTGATTTGTAGCAACTCAAGGGTAATGAAGTATAATCGTCAATGAACTTAAATGAGTTTAAAGGGGGAATTGGATTTAGAAAAAATAATGTGGAAAAAATGAAAATCCTTACATGCAAATGGTTTATGATACAACCGGTTATACCTTTTAGGAAAATAAAAAAATCTTGAAGAAAAACCAAACCCACATGTAAAACAGTTTTGTGACTTACTACACTCAGTTGACCAAGAATTATGGCCAAATTATGAGACATAACTCAATTGTCTTCAATTGCTCGAATATTGAGCATAAAGTCTTAAGGGCATATTTCTGATCATAGTTTTGGTAAAATTCTTGGATGTTATAATGAATCATTGCCTCCTGATCATACATTGCTTGATAGTTTTTATAATATGAAGAAACTTATTAGTGATATTGGTTTGTCTATTGAAAAGATTGATTGTTGCAAATTGGGATGTATATTGTATTGGGGAGATAAGGTGGAATTATAAGGGTGCAAATTTTGTGGTCAATTTAGGTTCAAGCCTAGAAAGCATTCTATGAAATAGAAATTAGTATCCTAGAAGCGGGTGTGTTATTTCCCGCTAACTCCAAGACTTTAAAGACTATATGCTTATGATGTTACTACATCTCTCATTGAAAATGGCATAATGAACGCGCATAAGAAGATGAATAATGAGTCTTCCATCAAATGCACTGGCTGGAAACATTTCAATAACACTCATTATGAGTTTGCAGATGAAAGTGGAAATGTTAGGGTGGGATTGTCGACAAATGGATTCTAACCTTTTGGTCAATCAGGCAAAAAATGTTAATTATAGCCAATCATAATTACTCTTTATACTTTGTCTACATGTATGTGTATGAAAGAGGAATATATGTTCTTGACAGTGATTGTGTCAGGGCCCATAAATCCAAAGCATAAAATTGATGTATTCTTACATCCATTGATATCTGAATTGCAACATCTTTGGGAGTATGGTATTGAGACATATGCTGTGTCTCTAAAACAAAATTTTATGTTGAGAGTGGCTTTGATGTGGACTATTAGTGAATTTTCGGCATACGCTATGTTATCTGGATGGAGCACAGCAAAGAAATTGGCTTGTCCTTATTGTGACAATGATTTTGATGGGTTTTATCTTCCAAATGGGTTTTGATAACTACAGGAAATTTCTTTCTCCAGATCATCCATTTAGACGCAATAAGCAAAAGTTCATTAAGAATAGTAAAAATACCTTCTCTCCCTCACAAAGCTAGTGAAGAGATATTGTAGGAGATTAAAGAATTAGGCTTGTCGAAAGTTACAGATTTTGAAGAAGATGAAGTTAATACAAGCATTAGTAAAAACTTTGGTTAGAGAAAATGAAGCATCTTTTGAGGCTTGTCATATTGGAAAACTAATTTGATACATCATAATCTAGATGTAATGTATATTGAAAAAATTATTTTTGACAATTTGTTTAATACTATAATGAACATTGAAGGGAGGATAAAAGACAGCACAAAATTACAAACTGATTTGAAAATTTTTTGTAGAAGGAATGAGTTACATAAAGATCTTCACACCGGTAAATATCCGAAAGCATGTTACACTAAAAAACAAATGGAGCTATTGTATGAATGGTTGAAAGGTCTAAAGTTTTCCAATGGTTATGTTTCAAACTTGATAAGATGTGTGGACATAAGGAAGTACAAATTATTTAGGATGAAAAGTCATGTATTTATGCAAAGGCTAATTTCAATTGCATGTCAGGAGTTGCTACCTAATAAGGTTTGGGAAGTAATAACAAAATTAAGTTTGTTTTTCAAAAGTTTAACATCATCTAAAATCAAGTTGGCTTAAATAGAAAAACTAGAAAGGGAAATTCTAGTAATTTTGTGCAAGTTAGAAGGGATTTTTCCTCTAAGTTTCTTTGATTGTATGGAGCATCTACCTGTACATTTAGTACACGAGGTAAAACTAGCCAGTTTAGTTCAATAGCGATGGATGTATCCATTTGAGAGGTAATTCAACAAAAATGATTGTAATTGAAGTAATAACATGTTTCCACAACTAAATTACAATAACCCTATTCGCTAATATAGGTAATTGCATCACTTGAAGAAAAATGTCAAAAATAAGGCTAGAGTTGAAGGTTCGATAAGTAATGCTTATTTAGTGGAGGAAGCTATTACATTTTGTTCACATTATTTTAAGTTGCATGTTCGCACAAAAGAAAGAAAAGTTCCTTGTAATGAAGATAGGGGAGGAACGAGTAACATTGACGATAACCTATCTATTTTCACATATCATGGATGAACATATCGACGTTGAACAAGAAGAATGTTAATAGAGAAGAAATTACGGCTATCCATGATTACATTTTATTGTACTGTCAAGAGATTCAAACTTTCGTGTAGTAAGTTGAAATTGATTATTTAGGTTTTGAAATTTACCGTTATTCATAACTGAAATATGTAATAATGTTTTTAGATTATACGAAGAATTATTATGCAAGCTAGTGCCCGAAAAAACATAGGATGATATCAATAAAGAAGTTGAAAAACACTTTTCTCAATAGTTCGAGAAATATGTAAGTTTTCACTTACAAATATTGAAATGATTGAATTATAAGATTTAAGTGTTCAAATGACATTATACTTTTTAATATGATAATTTCTTTTGTGTAGGCCTTAGAAAATCCAATAGAAAACAAGTTCATATGTGATCTTGCAAAGGGACTTTTGCAAACTATTAAATCATAGCCGGTGTATTTCGTTAATGGATACAAATATCATATAGAATATCATAGTCATAGCATGGAAACAATAAATAGCGAAGTTTGCATATAGGGAGAATTGATGGATTGCTATGGTAAAATTATTGAGATACTTGAAATTAAGTACCTTACATTACCAATAAAGTGAAGTGTGATATTTAAATGTGACTAGTTTGATTCAACTCCAAATGTTGGTACAAAAGTGCATAGCTGATGCAATCTAGTTGAAATCAACAAGTGAAGAAGATTTAGATAATTTGAACCTTTCATATTGAAAATGCAAGCAATATAGCTGTATTATGTCCCTTTTCCTAACTTCAACGAGATAAGTCAAATTGGTTGACCATTTGTAAAGTTAAACCTATAGTTGTTTTTGAATTACATGGAAAAGGAGAACAGAGAATTGAAAATGAAGCGTTTCCGGAAGATGTTTATGAAATAAATGCATCTGTCACTTATGATAATAATGAACCTTTGAATAATCCATCTAATGAACATGTTAAAATTTCATCTCGAGATGATGATAAGGGCCAGAGATCTGAAGAGGAGTCTGACTTTGATTCTAATTCTTCAGAAAAAAGATAATTTTGATTTACAATTACATGATGATAACAATTAATTTGTGTTTGTAATTGAATATTTTATTCAACAAATCAATTATTTCCTTTTCAATATATTGTGTAAAATATTGAATTCAAATTGTTATATTCCTAGAAAATTCAATCAAATATGAATTTCAGGTTGAAATATGCTACCAAAGAGAAAACAAAATATAATACAACCAAGGTTCAAACAACGATTTGAAACTGCTTACTGTCGATGTGAAGCATCACATTCTGTAGCTAGAACTGAATCACCTCCTCCCCCTCTAGCTACTACACCTACAGATGAGGCATTACCTTCCGTACTTGCTGCTACACCATCCACCACCCCTACATCATCCACTACCCTATAGCAATAGAGATATCAGGGGTAAACGATGCGGATGAAGGAGGCGACCGCCAACCTAGAGTTAAGGGACATGATGGAAGAACTAACATCACAATTGTCAATAATCTGTAAGTAAAAAATACACGAAACACTATATGTTTATAATTAAGTTATAGGTTTAAATTTTAAAATGTTATAAAATTATTTATTTTTATATTAGGTTGATTCCGTCTAGACCATGCTCAAGAAGCATGACATCTAAATTCAAGGAGAGGATTGATATTGAGGGTTATATACGGAAGAATATCTTTTAGACCACAAACGAATTTTACTATCAGGAGTTTGAGGTAAAAAAATATTATTTTCTTTTTTAATTTATTTTTATACATTAATTAGATAAATATTATTACATTATAAGTATTTATCGAATGTTTTTGTTTTGTTTTGAAAAGAATTTTTTAAGATTCTGAATTTGACGCGGTCATTAATAAATTATGGGAGAGACAAGCACGTATAAATTATTGGAACTTTATAGGTGCGATACACAAGATTGGTGTACGATTGTCTTATATTTCTGAACAAATATGGAGTCGTTGACAGCAGTATTAGACATCACTTGAGGCAACACCCATTTTAGAGCATAATTCTACCAATTGACATGGAGGATTGGAGGGAGAGAGTTTTCACGTACATACGAGAGGATCTATTACCCACCACTAGCATGCACAGAGACTTGTAAATATCTAAACTTTACACTTACATTATGATTGTTTTACTTTGCTATATATCAATTTAAATTGATGTTTTAATATTGAAATGAAAATATGTGTATTATAGCTAATTATAATATTATAAATGTCTTATGCCATATATGACTGTGTTGTTGAGTTATTTTCTTTGTTCAACATGGGATAAATATCATAAAACTAGAGGAAACTTTGCCGTAATGTTTATAAATTCTAGTTCACTTATAACATTTTATTCTTATATAGGAAAAGTCTATATGCATGAGGCCTACACCTCGTCAACTTTTTTTGCACACTCAAACTAAGAAGCATGAAGGTGTGACATTTGTCAACACTCGATATAGAGAACTAAATGTATGTGAAATTTATGGTTTAATATTAATGCTTAATAATTATCACTTACTAATATAAAAATTATCTTCTGCTAGGACCAAATACAAGAAAACATTTAACGACAGTCTCAACAGTCTGAAGATGTTGATGAGACTCAAACTTATCTTCATGCGGTGAGTGGTAGAGACTGTTGTGGAAGGATATTCAGCTTAGGTTTATTTGCGAACTCATGTTATTCATAATCCTCCATGTCTAGTACAACAACATCTAGTAGTTGGTCAACAACCAATAAAGTCCATGAGCTTTGAAACACAGTGCAAACGTTGGCAACTTAGTTGCAAAAGTCAATGGAGTATATAATTTAGCTCCATAGTGAGATGGATAAGTTGAAGGGGAGGGGCAACACCTCATTGTAGCAAACAGAGCATCCGCGGTCATCAAATTAATAGTATACTTATATTCATTTTATTTAAATTACAAATACTTATTATGTATAATTTAATGTTTTTATTATCAATTAAGATAATTTTAACTTTATATCATCAATCAACTTTCTGTTTAAACAAATTCAATGTATACAAAATCAAAATATTATGAACAGATAATTTATAACTATTTAAATTATGCATCAACCATAAGATCATCAAATAAAATTTAATGACATGATTTTTTTAAATAGAATCCTGTTAATTTACCGATGGAAAAACAAAAGTGCGTCAGTAAAATCAATTCTATGTACCAACAGAAAATAACAAACTGTTGGTAATATTGATAGTAAGTTATAGACGGAATAATCAATTTCGTCGCTAATTTTACTAACAAGATTTGTCGCAGAATAGCCATCAGTTTACTCACCGATGGAATAAACATAACCGTCGGTAATGTTGTAATAAAATTACTGACGGAATAACCAATACCGTCTGTAAATTTGCCGACGGACAAATTTTGACTGTCATAAATTTGCCGATAGTTGACCGTACAAACAATCGTCGATATATTTACCGACGGTTACATAAATTGTCCGTTGGTAAATTTACTGTAGCGCCCCCTTACTGTAGGGTATGCTCCGGGACGCCCGTGGGTCGTTCCGACGCGTATCCCACAGCAAGGCAACACTACTAACGAAACATTCACTAAATACTCGCATGGCATCAATACAATAAAATCCATAATATGAAAATTTCTGAATTTTGTAAAACCACAAAAAATCTTTCATTTCATGAAAATCAATCCAAAAATAGACAAGTCTATCAGTCCCCTACAGTCACAATACAATATCCCAAAAAGGAAACTGATATACAAGTCTATACTAAGTCATCCCCCAAAAATCGCCCCAGCTGACCGACCTGTGTGCCATCGCTTCACTTGTCCAAGCACTCACACTGCAGGAAAACTTTAACACGGGAGCTAGGATCCTATTAACGCTGTCCTGAAAAATATTGCAATGTTGGGTGAGTTTGCGAACTCAATGAAAAACCATCATCGATGGTTCACCCAACTCATGCATATACACATAATATATCGCAATAGTCATAATATCACATTCGGAACGCTGTAAAACAATTTACACATTTTTACTCTAAAGTAACTCACACTAGACACTGCCCAACTGTCACATAATATATCACAATATATCACGCGGTCATAATACATGGAACACTACCAGACACTTTACACATTTCACTATAATCATACATTAGATAGGTCACTAAGAAATTATCACTTAATACATGCACTCTCACTTTTCGCATTACAATCTGATGCATAATGCATGCCACATCTCATTTTATGTCAGTGTTGTGACTGAGCGTCAATATTCACATTT
>JANIJH010000001.1:34901268-34913792 GCA_024520975.1 Erythroxylum areolatum | reverse complement strand
GGCGGAAACAAAACGAGGGAAATGTTTTAAGACCAAACGCGTTTGCTTAAGCTTCAGCGACGTTTTACTCAATAAAACGTTCTGGTTTGTATTTAGTGACGTTTTTTAAATGTTATAAATTTGTGACGTTTTTTACAACGTCGTCAAATATTCAAATTTTTTGTGATGTTTTTTAAACGTCGCGAAAATTCTTTACAATTTGTGACGTTTTATTAATAAAATGTCGCAGATTGTATTAATTTCTTGTAGTGTTATCTTGAATGAGGGCTAGCTCGTCTTTAACTTTAGCAATAATTATTTGTGTAAAGGAAGCTCGTTTGTTCATAAGATTTTTCATCTCAACTTTAATAGCGTTAAGCTTGTGGACACAAAACAAATTAATGAATTCCCTCAACTAAAAACTCCGATCCCCTCTAAAGAGCCTAAAAAAATCTATCATCCTCAATCAGAAAATTGTTAAATCTAAAAAGACCTCTTCTTTCCTGAATCTAGAAAATTTCTCTACCAGTATTAGTGAGTGGTCTAAAAATAGTGGATTTATAAATGTAGAGACCCTATCAGGAAATTGGGTTAGCCAATGATGATTTACCAATATACGATCTAGTTTCTTCCTTAATGTCTATCTTCTTGGTAACTTATTGCTCTAAGTGTGGAAATGCCCCTGATATTTAAATCAAAAACACACAATTTGGCCACACAATCACTAAGATTAGAAGAGAAGTTTCCTAGTTGTAGTGTCCACTAGATTCAATTCTATATAAGGTAGAATTGCAGTCCCCACATAACAGCGAAGGTCTATTCACTCTCTTATAAACATCTAATAAGCTTTCACATAAGAGCTTTCTTTGAATAGAATGATTAGCACTATATATAAAAGAGGAGAAAAAGTCTACCTTTTCATAGATAAGCTTCCATTTCAAGTGTATTACTTGCATCTCCACTTCAAAAACTTTGACAACGACAAAAGTAGGATCATATCCAATAATGATTCTCCCCCATGGGCTTGATGGCTGGAGATAAATTTCCATTTAGTGCCTATTTTGTTTAGTATATTGAGTTTATTAACTGTAATTTTGGTTTCCAAAAGTGAAAAGATCCATGGATTTGAATTGTAGAAAAAATGCCTTCAAGTTGAGAGTTTTTTTGTGGCAGTTGATCTCCCTCACATTCCATGCGATGACTTTCATAGATCAAACAACTTTATTTTTAAAGCCCTTACCTTTTCTCCTATTGGATCTCTTTTTGATGGCAGATAAAAAATCCCCTTTAAAGGGATCATCCTCCTTATTCTCATCAGATGGTGTAGGATTTGTGTCCATATGATCAAAGATACTTATATGGTCATTAGGGTTATGAAACAGCTCTTCCATAATGACTACTTTTCCAACAGTAACTAAATCAATAGTCTTATGACCTCCTAATGTGGAGGGACAAGGAGTTGCTTCCTCTGACACGATTCTACTACCAAGACTTGATCAACTTTAGGAGCTAGTTCTAGTTCCTTAGATACAACGATAGTTCCAAGAACTTGATCAACTTTCCTTTCTCCCATTAGCCCCTCGTAGTCACCACTTTCAAAAGTCTTACCCATAGAAATCCATCCTTTACCTTGGGAGATAAGGGAGGGCTTCCATTGGTATTGGACTATCACATTATCTTCATATAGAGCTCTGTCAATTCCCAAACTCATAATTAGGATGGCTTTGGGTAAGTATTTGGGGAGTTTCATTTGATGCAGATTTTAATATATCCCAATCTCTTCCTTTTGTTTATATTATCATCTAAGCATAGAAGTTTGCCTAGGAAACTAGTAATTATACCTAACCTTTTTGTTGTCCAATATTCAAGAGGCACATTGTATAGATTCACCCACAATGGATTAACCTTGTGTTTGTTTGACTCAATTTGAAAACCAGACTATCAACGCTATAGGAAGAGAGGAAATTTAGAAACATGATATGGCCCTTCTTCATTGATTTTAAAGGCTTGAGATTTAGAAGAAAAGGTGAAAATGATGTATTTATCTTCTGTTATTAAAGCTTTAATCAATCCTTTATTTTTCTATTCTGATGTTGCCCATTTTTGAATGACAAAAAAATACAAGCATCTTGCTCTAGAAGAAACCAATAAGGGAGTTCTCCCATGATTTTTCACCTTCCTAAATATTTTCCAGAGCTAGAGTAACAATTGTCTGACCATCTTTAATTTTGGGAGGACAGAAATGCAATGATAGATCACTATGCCTCTAACAAATTTTCTCCAAGTTTTCCTTTCTGCAGGAGAATTGGTTGAGGATGAAACTATTTGAGCTAGAATATGGGGAGAAATGGGCAACGTCTGTGATGTTCCAAAGGAGGGTAAGGGAGGAAAAATGCTCTCTACCAAGGATTTATTGTAAGTGAGGTTTGGGGTCCTCCATGGTAACATAACAACTTTTGCAGAGACTGAAAAGTTATACAATTATCAGAAGAAGTAGGCTTAGGGGTGGGAGAGATAGGATTTAAAGTCAAATGGACAAAATACCCTTAGTTTGACACCCTTCAAAAGGAGAAGATGCAAACAATGGGTTGAAGATCAAGAAAAGTCGATAGAAAGATGATGGTTTAGAGATGGAAAAGGTAGGGTTTAGAAGCTAGGTAATGAGGTTGCAAGGTAGAAAAGAAGGACGAGAATGAATATGGTGGAAAAGATGGCAATAGGTTAGAGAGAAGTTATCATGAATTATTGACAAACTCACTTGTTCATATATATTTTCATATTATTTGGATGAGTTTTTGTCACTAAAAGTGATCTTTATAGTTTTATTTAATTATTATTTGAATTATTGTGCCTTACAGTTAATTTGTGTTTATAGAGACAAAAATTGTCGTATTTTAATTTAGCTGTAATAAATTAATTTTTGAATAATTGATAACAAAAGAAGAGAAACAACGACTTGGAGGGCAAATTGGACGGCCTTCATGAGTTTTGCAAGATTTTAGAGTGCACAGTGCACACTAAGTAATTAATTTGTCACATAAAAGAGAAGAAGAATGAGACAGCAGCGTAGTTATGGGCAACAAGGATAAAACAACGGCGTGGGCAAAGAAGAAAAGAAAACGATAGCGAAAAAGGTAGATGTCTGTCAGGGTTTTGAGAAAACAAAAGGCAAGACTTAATTTGTCATAGCTAGCTACATTGGGTGTGTGCGTAAGGTGCAGGATTTGTGTGCATGGGCTGGAGACGCAGTCTGGTTGAAGAAGGCCGTGGCAGAGGGTGACCGGCGTGTAGGTGGTGTAAGTGTGAGAGGTGCTGCGTGGCGAGCTTGACAGGAAGCGCATGCATAGTGCGTGGTGCTGGGACGTGAAGAGAAAAATGTTAGAGTGGTGTGTGCGTTGGAGTTGGCTACGGGGCTGCATGGTGAGCTGAATAGAGGGGTTTTTAACGTGGGTCAGCTAGGTGTGTGTGTGCGGTGCAAGTGAGAGGCAGTAGAAAAACAAAGAAAATAGCGCAGAGTTTGGGTGCGTGGGCTGCATTGGTGCTGAAGAAAGCTGGTGGCAGATGCGTGCGTGCTATATAGACTTCATCTTTCGATCGTTAACTCCCAAAAATCCGAACCCTCATTACCCACCTTTCATAGCTGACCACCATAGCCCAATGCATCTAGTGTCTTTTATGGTTGTCCATAACTATTTAATTATTTAGTGTTGCATATTGATTATATCTTTGAATAGGAAGATTTTGTGACTAGACTATTGTTTAGCAATTGATATTGTGTTGATTTTGAGTTTAATTTCATTACTTTATTTTAGGTCAAGATTTTGTATTGAGATTTTGGCAAAATTGGTGATTATTCAAGGTGGCTTGAATTATTGGATCGCTATATCTGTTGTTGGCATTAATTCTATTTTCTCAATTATTGAGTGAAAATTGAGCATTGATTTTAGTATCCTTCATCCTATTTTACTATTCTGGTGACAGTTAGTAGGTTGAGATTTTGGAAAAACATGTAACAATTTGAGGTGGCTCAATTGATAGATTAAAAGCTTGATTATAACTCTTGGTTCATTTGTTTTAACTCCAACATCTGTTTGATTAAATATTGCCTACGCTATTTAATTGGAGGGTTATATTTATCATTGTTAATTACTTGTATTTTTCTTCTTATTCAATTCACTCATTTCCATTTCATATTACTTATTTTAATCTTAAAATATCAAAAACAAGTCCTTACTGTTTATTTCATTTCGTTGCAAACTTTAGTGATAATTGTTCAAATCAAACCCCATTTTTTACTTTAGGTTGCATTGCATTTAGTTACTTAGGAAATTAATTTCATTTTTTGGTTCCTCAAAGAGAATGGCCTGAGGTTGCACTATATGCAATCCTTGGTTAAATTTTTGAAGTAACCCAAGGCGACATCAGATTTTAAGGTTATTTCAAATGCCACCATTGTTAGGGAACTAAGAAATTGGTTCCCAGTAACTAAGTGTCGAGTAACGTTTGACTGAGATTTTTGTGTTGAGTCTTATACCTACATTGGTATTGCATAGTCCCTTTCCATTTCCATTTTGCTTTTTCTTGGCTAGATAAAAGTTTTGGGTTAATCTTTAACTTGGTTGTTGTTTATTGGATTTCATTACTCCTGTTTGCTTAATTATGGCCTACTCGGTTGCTTTCTTGAGTGTAGGAGTCCATTCTCCAAGTCAAGTTTTGGAAAATTTGCTCTTTTGTGCATTTTGCTGGAGTTTTGTACATTCTTTGATTAATTTTGCATATTACAGGTTTTCACACTCTTTCATACACTATAAATATCATCATCCATACACATATAAAAACTTGCACTTATTAGATTCTTCCTTTTTTTGAATCTTGTTGTGTAAGTCAGTTTTGTACCTCGTTCTTTTTATTACTGTTTATGTCTAGAAGTGATAGGGCTTTACCTCTGAATCATTTAAATCTTGAACTTAAGATGTTAGTGAAAAACAATAGAAGAGAGATGAGAATAGAGGGCAACTCAAGTTCTTGTTGAGGAGGAGCATATTTTACAAGAGTCAAATTTGTCATCTAGTGAACAAAAACCTAGTAAGAGAGCTACCTCTAGTGAATACTTGTTTGTTAGTGATTTTAAATTAGAGCAAGATACCATGGATGGTGATAATGGTAATAATAGACATGTTAGGCCTAATGGGAACAACAGACATGGTGAGAACAACAAAGGGAATAAAGGTGAGGATAATAGAAACATGAGGGAGATTAATAATTCCAATGTTGATTATGATCCTTATGACTTTTATATTGATGATGTGAACTTCAAAATTAAAGGAGCATTAACTTATTCCTTACCTGGATTCCATGGCTTTACAGGTGATGATCCATATAGGCATTTGAAGACTATGCATATGGTGTGTTCTTTCATGAAACCACACACGACAAATCTTAAAGATGTATTGAGGAGAGCATTCTACTTCACTTTAGAAGGAAAAGTCAAAGAGTAGCTTTATATACTACCTCAACATTTCACCACATTGACCTAGGATCAATTGAAAAGAGCATTTTGAGATGAATATTTTCCCACTTCTAAAACTTCAAGGCTCAAAAAGGAGTTAACTAGTGTGGTGCAACGAGATAATGAATCCATGCATGAATATTGGACAAGGTTCATCAAACTTCTAACCCAGTTTCCACACTACAATATTTGAAAGAATGATCTGGTCAACTCTTTCTACAAAGGGCTCTTTCCACATCATAAGCCCTCAATTCTTGCCGCAGCAAATGGTTTGCTTAGAGAATTGAGTCCCAATATTACATAGGACCTACTTTAAAAGATGACTACCAATGACCGTTAATCTAGAGACACAAGGAGGGTGTACAATACCTCTTCAGCTTCTTCCCAAGATATTCTTACTGGAATTGCTGCTTTGGAAAATCGTGTGGAGAAAAGACTTAATATTTTGGAGAATAATGTGAAGGCCAAGCAAGTTAATTCAGTGGGTCATTCCCAGACTATAGTAGCCAGTTGTGAGCATTGTGGGTCTATGATGCATACTTTCAATAATTATGCTAGATATGAAAAAGTTTCTCCCCTCTACCAAAATAGGAATTTCCAATATCAAAAGAGGGATCCCTACTTCAACACCTTTAATCCAAGTTGGAGAGATCACCCTAACTTTAGATGGGGTGGGGATCAAGGAAACACTCAAGGAAATTCTCCAATCAAATGGTGTTTAATCAAGGGACATCATCTTTTTTTCTAAGGGTGATGAATTTGCTATGATCATGAAGGACATTGGCTGGATTAATTCAAGATTTAATCAAAAGAACACACAAACCGATGCTAAGTTGAATGCTATGGGGAATACGATGGAATCATGTCTACAAAATGTGTTTTCTAAGTTGAAGCAAATAGAGACCAAGCATGAGAACTTGAACATTTTTGTTACTCAAATCTCCAACAACTTGAGTGAACAACAAGCAAAGAGTAGTGGTTCTATACCCTCTAAAATAGTGATAAATCCAAAATATTAGAATGCAATCACACTGAGAAGTGGTAAGAAAATTGGTGCTAAGAAAGTGAAATTCAAAGAAAATGAAGAGGATGAAGAACCGATTAATAAGTAAATGGAAGTTGAGTCTCCTCCTATTAACACTACTCAAGAAACTTCCCAAGCTGAGAAGAAAGCTTCTATTCAATATGAAAGCCTACAAGAAAAGAAGCTAGTGGACAAGTCTCAAAAACAACCAGTGATGCAAAATGAAGATGTAGCAACTATTATGAAAAGACCAATGGAGGAAGGATCACCTTCTGACTCCGAAGGTGATGAGGTAAACATTCGTGACTTACCTTTTTCAAATTCTTACTTGGTTAGTAAAAAGATTGTTGAGAAGAAAGAAAATGATGAATTGTTTGAAATGTTTAGCAAACTTGAGGTGAATGTGCCATCGCTTAAATTGATTAAAAGGATGCCTAAGTGTGCTAAAATTTTGAAAGACCTATGCAAAAATAAGAGAAAGTGTAGGCATAGTGAGAGAATTCAATTAGGGTTGAGTGTTAAGCCACAATTTCCCATTAAATACAAAGATCCAGGTTTTTACACTATCCCTTGCACCAAAGGTAGAACTACTATTTCTCATGTCTTACTTGACTTAGGTGCAGTGATTAATGCCAGGCTTACCTCTATTTATAAAACCTTGGATATTGAAGCTTTGAAAGTCACTAGTGTAGTGTTTGGTCTAGCAGGTAGGATAGTGAGATACCCTAAAGGCATTATAGAGGATATTCTTGTGCAAGTCAAAGGTCTTATTTTCTCAGCTGACTTTTATGTCCTGCATATAACTAATGAGATTCCTTCTAAGAGTACCTTGATTCTAGGTAGGCCATTCCTTTTGACTGTTGAGACCATAATTAAAATGAAGAAGGGCCTTATCACTATGGGAATTGGGGATTTTATGAGAAATGCCATTTTATGGTAGATAGTGGCATAGTGTTAGGTAATCACATCTCCCAAAAGGGGATTGAGGTTGATAGGGCCAAGATTGAAATCACTTCTTCACTTCCTTATCCAACTTGTCTAAAAGCATTGAGATCATTTTTAGGCATGCGAGGTTTTATCGCCGCTTTGTAAAAGATTTTAGTACAATTGCTTTACCCCTTTCTACATTATTGAAAAAGTATATTGATTTTCACTTTCATGATAAATGTAGACATGTCTTCGATACTTTGAAATCCTTGCTTGTTTCACCTCCTATTCTGATTGCACCTAACTGGGATTTGCCCTTTGAGTTGTCTTATGATGCTTCTAATTTTGCAATTGGTGCTATGCTTAGACAGAGGTAGGCAATCTAAAATGATAGCCTATGCCTCCAAAACACTTTGACTATGCTTAAATGAATTATACCACTACTGAGAAGGAACTTTTTGCTATAATCTTTTCTTTGGACAAGTTTAGACAATATCTGATAAGCTCTCGAGTGGTTGTTTTTACAGATCATGTAGCGGAGCGGTAATTATTCAAGAATCCCTAATATAAACCAAGAATGTTGAGATGGGATTTGTTGCTGCAGGGGTTTGATATTGAAATCAAAAAGAGAGCTAGGGCAGAAAATCATGTGGCTGACTACCTTAGTTGATTATCTGAAGGCACCAACAGAGTTGACTCTTCTGATCTTACTGTTGATTCTTTTCCTAATTTTGCACCTTTTGCCTTGGCGGTCCAAGAGCTTTGGTACTCTAACATTGTTAATTACATTATCACTAATTTTGTGCCTCCTTTTATGTCTAAGTTTTAGGTTGATGAGCTGAGGAGGGAGGTAAGATACTGTACCTAGGATGCTTCAATTCTTTAGAAGAAATGCAGCGATCAAATCATCAGACAATGTGTTCCTAACAATGAGATCCACCATATCCTTACCTTTTCACATTCTTTATCTTGCGCGGGAGAGGGGGGTGGCATTTTAGTGCTAATAGGATTGCTAAGAAGGTTTCAAAGTGTGGGTTTTACTAGCCTACCTTATTCAAAGTTGCTTATGCCTTTTGGGTCTTGTGATAAGTGCCAGAGGTTTAGGAGTCTGGGTAAAAAGCATGAAATACCTTTAAGACCTATAAATTTTTGTGAAATTTTTTATGTCTGAGGCATGGATTTTACGGGTTCTTTTTCCCCGTCATTTAGATTTTCATATATATTACTTGTAGTAGATTATGTGTCTAGCTGGTAGAGGTAGTGCCTAGTAGGAAAGATGATGATTCTACTATTGCTAAGTTTTTACATGCTCATATCTTTTGCAGGTACAACATTCTAAGAGCAATTGTCAACGACCAAGGAATACATTTCTGCAATAGGACTATCAAGTCTTTACTTGCTAAATATGGAGTTAATCATAAGCTGGTCACTCCTTACCACCCTCAGACAAATGGGTTGGCTAAAGTTTCTAATTGGGAAGTGAAGTGTATATTAGAAAAGATTGTGAATCCATCCCAAAAAGACTAGAGTGAAAGGCTCAAGGAGGCACTGTGGGCTTACAGGACTAACTACAAGACCCTTGTAGGCATGCCTCCTTTCTGGTTTCTCTATAGCAAGTCTTGCCATCTACCTATGGAGATTAAGCACAAATCTTATTGGGCAATCAGGGCTTGTAATGCAAACCTTGAATCTTCGCTTGAAAACCTAACAATGAAACTCTAAGAGCTTGAAAAGATAAGACTTAAGTCTTATGATAATGTTAGAATCTAACGGTTGCTAATAGGATTGCTAAGAAGGTTTCAAAGTGTAGGTTTTACTAGCCTACCTTATTCAAAGTTGCTTATGCTTTTTGAGTCTTGTGATAAGTGCCAGAGGTTTGGGAGTATGGGTAAAAAGCATGAAATACCTTTAAGACCTATACATTTTTGTGAAATTTTTGATGTCTGGGGCATGGATTTTTTGGGTCCTTTTTCTCCGTCATTTAGATTTTCATATATATTACTTGTAGTAGATTATTTGTCTAGTTGGTAGAGGTAGTGCCTACTAGGAAAGATGATGATTCTACTGTTGCTAAGTTTTTACGTGCTCATATCTTTTGCAGGTACAACATTCTAAGAGCAATTGTCAATGACCAAGGAATACATTTCTGCAATAGGATTGTATTTTAGTGCTAATAGGATTGCTAAGAAGGTTTCAAAGTGTGGGTTTTACTAGCCTACCTTATTCAAAGTTGCTTATGCTTTTTGGGTCTTGTGATAAGTGCAAGAGGTTTGGGAGTCTGGGTAAAAAGCATGAAATACCTTTAAGACCTATACATTTTTGTGAAATTTTTGATGTCTAGGGCATGGATTTTATGGGTCCTTTTTCCCCGTCATTTAGATTTTCATATATATTACTTGTAGTAGATTGTGTGTCTAGTTGGTAGAGGTAGTGCCTGCTAGGAAAGATGATGATTCTACTGTTGCTAAGGTTTTACGTGCTCATATCTTTTGCAGGTACAACATTCTAAGAGCAATTGTCAATGACCAAGGAATACATTTCTGCAATAGGACTATCAAGTCTTTATTTGCTAAATATGGAGTTAATCATAAGTTAGTCACTCCTTACCACCCTCAGACAAATGGGTTGGCTAAAGTTTCTAATTGGGAAGTGAAGCGTATATTAGAAAAGATTGTGAATCCATCCCAAAAAGACTAGAGTGAAAGGCTCAAGGAGGCACTGTGGGCTTATAGGACTGCCTACAAGACCCTTGTAGGCATGCCTCCTTTCTGGTTTCTCTATAGCAAGTCTTGACATCTACTTATGGAGATCAAGCACAAATCTTGTTGGGCAATCAAGGCCTGTAATGCAAACCTTGAATCTTCACTTGAAAACCTAACAATGCAACTCTAAGAGCTTGAAAAGATGAGACTTAAGTCTTATGATAATGTTAGAATCTAAAAGGACAAGCTGATAATGATTCATGAAAAACAAATTTTGAGGAAAGAATTTTTGGAGTTATGTAAATATAGTACCCTGGAAAGCAAGTGTATTTACATGTAACTTTATCTTCTTCAGTTATAATTTTGCAATAAAAATATTTATTATTAATAAAACAAAAGAGTTTGGATTTATTTGTGTGAGCATTATATATCTAGCCAAAAGGTACCAAGATTCTTTTGTAAGTAATATACATATACATAGAAATGTATGGGAAACATGTACATTATAAGAGTCTAAATTAATGGATTCACAGTTGAATAATCAAGTTGGTCGCTTAATTATAGTTTAGACTGTAGTATTGCGATTTATCTCCATATAAGTAAAGAGTTTACTTTAAGGGAATGATGAGTTTCATATCATGATAGTAGTTGACTATCAATAATGGCACTATTAAATGAATCTAGAATCAAGTATGTTTTCAAGAATAAAGTGGACCGTTACTTTAATCTTAAAACATCCAACTTAAGCATTTGCTTATTATGGACCACAATCTTGATGAGTAGTGAACTCATATATGTTTCATTATAATTCTTGACATGATCAGAATGGATTTTTATAGACTATTAATCTAGTGTCTGCATGTTGGAATTATCAATTGAAACATGTATCAGGAAATATTCACTCAAATAAAGAGTTTATAGTGCTATCATCACTTTTAGATGTTTTAAGGAGATTTGGTGGTTAAATTGGCACTAGTTGTTTGATGGACTAGCTACCCATCAAGTCTTAACACCAAGATGAGATCTTGTGTGTTAATCACCATATAAAGTAAAATGGGAGATCTAGAAGGAAAAACTAACATAAGGGTAAAACGGTAATTTTACCCTTTATTGTGCAGATGGTTATAATAAGGTTCTAAATTGGGTTTACAATTGGATATAAAATATGTGCTTTCATAATATTTAATAATTCAAGAGTTCAATTAATTGCCTTTAGTGGAATAACATTCAGTTTATAAGCAAGAATTAATTTTAATGAGATTAAATTAATTCTAGGCTTATTGGAGCTTGAATTATTAAAGTCTAATAAGATTCCCCACTTAGCTTCAAGGAAGGTTATCAAGGTAAGTAAGAAATATAAATGGAGGTTTTAGAAGCCTATAATTGAATGTTGGGCTTACACTAATTAATGGTTAGTTAAAAGCCCAAATGTTCATTTAGAAATAGGCTAGACTTTGGTTTAATGTAATTGATTAGATTAATTATATTAAAACAAACTTTTTAAAGAAATGAAGGAGCAATATTGGTTATTATGGTTGAATGTGCAGCTGCACATTTGACATTAAAATGCTAAATAAAGATGGTCTTTATTATGTTTATCATTATTAAATGGAGTTATGAACTTACCATTAAATGATTTAATGGTTATCTTTTAATGTTAGCATATAACTTATTAGCATTGATTGGATTAAAGAAGAAAGATGTACATTGGATGAACCATCTTCCTTCTTACATCATCAAAAATTGAAATTAACATGATAATATTAGGTGATTAGACTCTTCATAGAGCCATCTTAAAACAAATGGGAAGAGTCTCATTTAATGACTTCTTTATGTTTGATTAAAGAAAGGTGTGATGCATTCGATGCTTCTCCCTCTTCTCTCTTATCATGCACAACCGAAATTAGGCGTGTAAGAAAAGGGTTCTTGCATTTTTTTGACCAACTATCTCCTCTCATCTATGCATGGCTGAAATTTAGTATGAGAAGTGTCTTGTTATTTTCTTCTTTCTTCTAAGAAAATACTCCTCAAAAGTGTTTCTTCTCCTTTCCCACCAAAGGGTTTTGTTAACCAAGTTGTCTTAGCCCTGCGTATGGATAGTGTCTCCGAAGAGGGGGACAGTGGACAAGACAGAAAAATCCCTGTCTTCGTAGGTGTTTGCTTCTTATTTCCGCATCTCCGTCTCCTGTTTCCGGAAGACAGGGACACAAATTTCTGTCTTCTCTAAAAAGGGAAGACAGGGACAAGTCTGTCCCTGTCTCCAGCCACTTTCGCCTCTTATGTTTATTATGTTTAGTTATTATGTTTACTATTATGTTTATTAATGTTTAGTTATTATTATTATTATTATTATTATTATTATTATTATTATTATTATTATTAT
>JANIJH010000001.1:34773654-34788567 GCA_024520975.1 Erythroxylum areolatum | reverse complement strand
GTTCGGATGACGTTAAATTAAGTTCGATTTGAGGTTTCTTTCGTGGTGAGGAATTCCTCCCTCGTGAGATGCACGTCCAGATGTCACGTAGGACGTCGGGCACGCGACTCATCGGGGAGGGGTTCCAACACAAAATGCTTCTTCACTTGGTTTATCAAACCCTAAATGTAAGTCATATTTGATTGTCTAAATATTTATTATAGACTTTATAGTGGTTAAATTTAATATAGATGGAATATATCCAAAAATATTGGCATTTATGAATAAGTAATTTGAATAAAGGAATGATATACAACATATAAAGAAATTTTTATGGACTCTCATATATATTGCAATAAGATTTTATAAATGGAATTCAATGAAGCATAAAGCAGCAAAAAGAGGAAAATAGAGAGGCAAAACAAACAAAGGATGCAAAAAACTTCATCGTTGGATAATGACTATATTAGTTTGGAAAGAGAGAGGTTTAAACAACCCTGATAAGCTTGATGCAGTAAGGGAATGATATGTGCATAAATGTTGATACATTTAATCCATTATACTTAGTGATTAATGCCTTAAAAAGCTGAAGACACTCATTTTAGCTCATATTTGATTTTAGGTACATTTCGAAATTGAAGGAGCTAAAGTGACCCGAAAGCATATCCATTAAGTAATCTTCTCAATGTTCATACTCTATTATCTTCATGGTATAAGAAGAAGAGACAAAATAAAGCATAACAATGAAGAATGAGAGATGGAAGAGCTCCCGACCATACCAAAAAAATGCCACAACGTGAGGAGTCTTACAACTATGACGCCAACTGCATGGGCATGAGACCATTCTCATGCCCATGCAAGGGTGTCTCACCTACACTTGTGAGACATTAGGCATGGTGGTGAGAAAGCCAACTGTTAACTTTTAAACCTAGTTTTTACTATAAAAAACAATAGTTTCTAATCATTAGGAATAACTTAGCCTAGGTAAAATAATCCGAGCTTGTGTGGTTGTTGCTTAGATTGGTCCATTTTCTATTTCTTAATACGTCTGGCCAATTGAATCTAGAGATTGTATCCTAGTTATTTGGTGGTTAGGTATAATTAATGAGCATTTCTTAATTTAACACGACTTAAGGGAAAACTGAGATTAACATAATGTATTGTTAGTCCATGATCAATAGTTCTAGGAAAGATGTGAAAGCATTATAACAATGAAATATTTTAATCATGTGTAGGTCAAGATTGATCTGAGAATCGGGTTTCACACACATTCATCAATTTTATCATTTTCGATTTTTTACTATAATTTATTTTTTCTAGTTTAATTTTACTTTATTTTCTCAATTGTGTTAAACTGAAAACTCCCCTTTTATTTCCTTTGTATAAATTATTTTCATTACGAGAATTAACCAAACATTCCTTGTGAATATGATCCCTACTCACCACATCTATAAGTTTTTAGTTTTCAGAGTTAGATAAATTTTGCAGTGCACTCTACACGTGGTTTCAGAGATTTTATCTTGGAGAAAAAGCTAGTCTTGATAGAAGTACAAGAAACCAAAATCAAAGAGGAGAATATCTGAAAGTTGCATACTTTAGGTATCTCCTAAGCCTTTAAAATAAACAACTAGCATCACCATAATGGTCATATAGTTGTAGCTTATGAATCTAAGAAAGCAAAATCAGAATACAGGAATTAAATAACCAAATGATACAGATGTTGGACACTATCATATAAGGAAACCATATTACTTCAGTAACTATAAAAGTGCAATATGGAATAAACTAGAAATTATTCACTTGACAATATAAGGCCTTTGGATAATTCTTATAGATTTCAATAGTATTTTAGATAAAAATAAAGCAGAAGGAAACATGGGGTAACTCTCTTTCACCACTGACTTCAGGGGCTACATAAAGAGAATAGGAGTATATGACATAAAGATGGAAGGTAGATTCTTTACTTGGTGTAATAAATTGAATTTTAGGTGGATGTTGAGCAATATAGGGGTAGACATTGATAAAATGTGTTTAAATAAGATCAAACTATGGGTACACTCAGTCACTATTGCTGATCAAGACATTTCATAACTTTACATATCATTTCATTTCTCCATCACTAAGACTCACATACATAATCATGAATCAAAGGAATTTTAAGGTTGTAATGCAGGCAAAGGTTAAGGTAAGATGTATTTGGATAATGTAGTGAAACAGCCATAAAAGCTAATGAACCAAGAAAAACACTCAATGTAATATTAAGTAAAAAAACTAGCATTCACTCAAAACTGGGTACCATTAGCTATGACGAATGTAAAAACTATGTTTTATAACCTAAATTCAGTCCTTCGTACACACGCCAGATAAAGCATAAAGAATTAGAAGGAATCACTCATAGAAATTAATGGTAAACAACAAATTATAATCATAAGGAGTGATCCTTCAAATTAACTTCTCCCTCATATGCATCATACTCAAATCACCCATTCCATTCAACTTTAGGAGGAAAGACTAATCATGATTAACTTTGTAAAACAAATGAATTTTCTCCTTGATAATTTTAGTTAAATACAAATTTTCCTTTTTCCTTTTTCTCTTTTTTAATGTAAAATTTGAAAGAAACTACATCAACATTAAAATTCATTAATAAGACATAAAATGACATTCCATAAATTATAATCAACCTACATATATACAAAACCCTACACTTATAAATTTATGCATTCGTAATCACTAACAATCAACAATGCTCTGTTAGCTTTAATATTTGCGTAGGACATTTAGTTAGGTTATAAGCATGTAATATGGTTAGTACAAAAAAAAAGGTAAATAAAACTCAAGTGAGCTTATCAAAAGGAAAAATTAGATCAATAGGTAAGCTACTTGACTAATGCAGCTTGTAAAACAAAGAATGTCTATATCATTTTTATGATAACACATGTGATAAAAATGTGGTCTCAAATAGAAAATCAAAGCAAATTTAGGATGTAAATGTCACAAAGGTCATAAATAAACAAAAGACAATGTGACTGATAAAGATGTGTTAGTCTATAAAGGCCCAAAATCTCACTGGCTTGTGTCTACCCACTATTTACTCCTCTTTTAAAGATAATGTATATTGACCAATCATAAGAGTAAAAGTAAATGCTAAAGTTGTCATGAATTTTTTAAGTTAATTACACTATTTAATTATGAATATATAATTTTAAAAGAAATAGATAAGATGAAATGTTTATTTGTTTGATTTGATTCTCTTTTTTTTATCTATACTTAAAAAATAAATAAAAAAACTTAAAAACAAACATGATAATCCCTACCCTTGCATTGAAAACTTACACTGTTTCTAATGCAACACTAAATGTAAGAAATGGAGTATTCAACAAAAATAGAAAATGTAAAAATGTAAAGGAAAAGGAACAAAATTCCATTGGTTTACCCCCCAAACAACGTCTTTATGTATTGTCCCTGACTTAACTCTATGCTTTCCTACTCATGTGACAAAATTATGGTCTTCAGGTGTCTCCACTTTTGCTTTTTCTACTTGAGGTTCTTTAGAATAGTACTTGAGTTGACGACCACTCATATTCAGTGTCTTCCTTATCTTCAAACTTTTAATTCTACTGAATCCCTGCACTCTTAAAATATCTCCAGTATCTCTTTACCCTTTTTCCTCCATGTTCAATTTCTCTAGCCTGTTAGAAAAAGGTGGAGGATTAGTCTTAATAGTAATTTGGGATTCAACATTTACCTTTGAGCTAGATGGTATATCCCTTTCTCCTTTGAGCTCTTTCTCATCTTCTTTACTAACAATCCCTTGAATGGTCCTCCCAGGATTCTCAAGCTTCTCACTATTGTTCAAGGTTAGCACATTGATATTCATTGGATTTACCTTAAGTTGGGATGACAACTTTCCTTTACTTTATGATTCTCAGTAGTTGATAGCCACCACCATCTAACCCATTTGGTTCTCCAAATTTTGGATGCTCTACCTTGTATCTTGTAGAAATTGCCTTACATCCTACTAGAAATGTAAAGTATTAGTGGCAACAGACTTAATTAAGTCTTCCAGAGATGTACCTATGTTGGAATTAGAGGCTTCTGGTCTACGTGAGAATTGTCGTACACCTTGCAACTTATCTATGAAGTAGTTTTGCTGGCTATCGCCTCCATAAATAAGGTTCAGGTGAGCTCTCTAACCTAAGTTATACAAAATATAGGTTATGGGCAAATTTCCCCCAAGATCATTGAAATGCTCCATTTGAAGTGTCTTTTCTATACATAAACACTAACAAACATGAAACAAAGAAATAAATGTAAAAACTAAATATACAAAATATACAAAACGTCAATTGAAATAAAAAATAAAAACTAAAGAACGTCTTTCCTTGGCAACATCGTCAAAATTCTTAATACTAGTCGAATGCATCAGAAAATAAAACCTAGCTCTACACAACACTATAAGAAAAATGGAGTTCAGTGATGGAAATTACCAACGAAATGTCAACACATTCCATTGGAAAGATTATTTAGGGACGAAATTTACCGATGAACTGAGGCGTCGGAGATATAGCTGTAGGTAATAATTTGCGACGAATAACAGAATGTCTGTCGCAAATTTACCGATAAAAATTTTATGTACCGTCCATGAATATACTGACGGTTATTCTATGCTATCTTCGGTCAGTAAATATACTGATGAAAAAGATAAGTTCATCTACAAAATTATTGATAGATTTGGTTATTCCATAAGTAAATGCATAGACTAACGGTAATTTGTTTTTTTTCGATAAATCAAATAGATTTTACCAAAGAGCTTTTTTTCAGTAAATTTACTAAAAACTATATATTTTTAAATTTCTCTGCATTAAATTTTATTTGATGATGTTATGGTTGATGCATAATTTAAACAGTTATGAGTTATCTGTTGATAATATTTTGATTTGTTTAACATTTAATTTGTTAAAACAAAAAGTTTACTGATGATATAAAGTAAAAATGATCTTAATTGATATTAAAAAATTATTTTGTACATAATAAGTATTTATAATTCGTACAAAATGACTATAGGTATGTTATTCATTTGGTGACTGTGGATGCTGTGATTGCTGCGAAGAGGTGCTATGCCTTCCCTTAAACTCATCTATCTCATTACAGAGTTGAGTTATGTACTCCATCGACTGTTGCAATTGAGTTGCCAATGTTTGCACTGTGCTCCGAAGCTCATTGACTTCATTGGTTGTTGGCTGCCTATTAGATGTTTCTATACTAGATGCAGAGGATTGCGAATAAAATATGTTTGTAAATGAACAAAAGCGAAATATCCTTCCTTAACGGTTCCTACCACCCACTGCATGAAGATAGGTTTGAGTCTTATCAACATCTTTAGACTATTAAGAATGTTATTCAATACTTTCTTGTATTTGGTCCTATCATAAGGCAATATTTATGTTAGTTAGTGATAATTATTAAGCATTAATATTAAAGTATAAATTTCACATACATTTAATTCTCTACATTGGGTGTTAACGAAGGTCACACCGTCATCCTTCTTAGTGTGAGTGTGCAAAAAGAGTTGACGGGGTGTAGGCTTCGTGCCTATAGACTTTTCCTGCATTAAAATAAAATGCTATAAGTGAACTACAATTTATAAAATTATCATTTTTCACAATATAAATATTTTCATTCAAAAATTCACACATCGAATTAAATTGAAATACACTAAAGTAAAAAAAATCATAGTATAAATGTAAAATGTAGATAGTTACAAGTCTCTCTGTATGCTCGTGGTGGGTAATAGATCCTCCAGTATATACGGGAAGACTCTCTCCTTCCGATCCTCCACGTTTGTTGGTACAATTATGCTCTGAATTACACATTGCCTTGGGTGATGTCCAATATTGCTACCAACGACTCCATATTTGTTCAGAAATATAAGGCGATTGTACACTAGTCTTGTGTATCGCACCAATAAAGTCTCGATAACATGTACGTGCTTGTCTCTCCCATACTCTATAAATGACTGTGTCAAATTTAGAATCTCAAAAAAAATTCATTCTGAAATAAAAGAAAAAACATATGATAAGTATTTATAATGTAATAATATTTATCTAATAAATGTATAAAAATTAATTTAAAAATAAAAAATTGTTTTTTACCTCAAACGCCTTATAATAAAAATTTCTTTTTCGCCTAAGAGATAGTCTTCCATATATAACCCTCAATATCAATCTTTTTCTTGAATTTGGATGTCATGTTTTCTGAGCATGGTCCAAACAGAATCAACCTAATATTAAAACAATTAATTCTATACCATTTTTTAATTTAAACCTATAACTTAATTATAAACAAATGGTGTTTCATGTATTTTCACTTACGAATCGTTGACAATTGTGATGTAAGTTCTTCCATCAACTCCCTTAGCTCCAGGCTGGAGGTCGCCTCCTTCATCTACATCGTTTGTCCTTAATATCTCTGTCAATATAGGGGTGGTGGATGGTGTAGTAGTAGGTACAGAAGGTTATGCCTCATCTGTAAGTGTAGTACTAGCTGGAGGTACAACATTTGATTCAGTTGTAGCTGCAAAATGTGATGCTTCGCCTAGACAGTAAGTGGCTCCAAATCGTGGTTTGAACCTTAATTGCATTATATCCCATTTTCTCTTTAGTGGCATATTTCAACCTAAAATTCATATCCCATCCTTTGAATTAATATTTCCCATTTTCATCTTGGTGTGTTTATGCTACTCTGACGACAACTCTATCAAATTTATGATGGTAGTAATATTCTTCAACCCTTTTTATATTATAAAATTCATCTATAACTAGTGAGTTGGAAGTAGTTATTCGTAAGTTTGTTATTCATGACCATTTGCAATAGAAATACAACTTTTGATACTATTTAACTTAGTTTCTAATAATCACCAAATAAAACTTCACATTTCCTTCAATAACGTGCGTATAACCTTGTATGTAAGTCGTAGAAATTTCCTATATGCATAGATCATGCTAGAATATTTCCTATTTGCTTGACATGGTGAAAGAGGAAGGTATAACTCAAATGTACAAAGGCATAATGCATATGAGAATTATGACTATGGGTCTCAGTCTCAGGGTGATGCTTCAACTTACATACATCAACTATGCTTGTCTTCACTCAAAAAGTCTACATAAAGAATCTTACAATTAGAATGCTAGACTCTCCAACAAGATTATTTTCTCATAGATTTCATATAATTTATTAGGGAGGGGCAGGATGGCTTAACGACACCAATCTTAACTATCATAGTAGTCGAGATTTTGCAGCTAGCTGAGACTCAGTAAACTTTTTGTACTACCCTCTAAGTAACCAACTAATATTCCACCTTAAGCTTCAAGGTAACTAAAGTGATGTTTAAAGCTTCTTAAGGGCACATCCATGTAATTTTAATCAAGCTAGAAGCTTCAGATCTCCCTAATCTTCACTGTGCAATGTTTTGAAATATTGTACTAGAGATAGAATTAGGAGCTCATATTATTTTTGAAATATTGTGATAGAGATAAAATTAGGAGCTCATATTAGTTAGTAGTTAAATAACAAAATTTTCCAAGCTCTGCAAGTAACGCAAGGAAGAAGTATGTTTTTGCCCAATGTTCTTAGAACTCACTTTTCATAATGTCTAAATTGTGATTTAACCATGAATTAAATTGGTTCCTAAACCACACACTAGAACTTGTCCTAAGAAAAAATGTATAAGTTTTGGTGTGTCTTTTAAGCTCATTGCACTTCGCACTCATCGTGTTAGCATATGGTACGACCCAACAACTATGCAATCAAGGCTAGGTGGCCATTAAGCATGAGATTTAGAAACTATATGAGTTAAAGTCAGCATTCTGATAAGAAAAATGGATGCTTGATGTACATTGATAGTTCAGTAATCAAATTCTTGGCCCAAACCTTAAATTTACATCAAAGCACCATAGGTTCGTACACAAGCAGAGTTAACCTTCTCTAGATTACACATAGCCTTCAAATGTTCATACAAAGACAACATCAACTTTCTATAGACTATACATAGCCTTCAAATAGTCATACAAATACATTATTCTCTAATTCAACAAAATAGATAGAATTGAAATATTGTACTATGAAAGTCTTCTATCAAATATTGATCTAGGGATATTATATTAACATATGGAAGATCAACATCATGCTCATGAAACATCAATTTTATACTGTATCTTAGCTTTTAAACCTTACTGAAAAACAAAGATGCCTATTATGCTTTATTCCTTTAACTGAAATTATGAAATTCATACTAAAAATCTGAAAATAAAGAACTAAAATCATTTTTTTTCAAAGAACAGATATTTCATCAAACACCTTACATGAATTAGAAATTCATCCCAACATCATAATCAAAATCATATCTTGTCCCTTCTATCACTAACATTTATCCCTTAAAGTTGTTTTCCAATCATAAAATACAAAAATAAATAAAAATAATCAGATACCCAAATTAACTTTCATCCAATACAGAAAAACACATAATAGTGGTTGCAAAAATACCTCCATTGAAGGACATGATGACAATGGCCGGAGAAGACAACACACAAGGGAAGATGATTTAAGCTCAAGTTGCTCTCTACTAGAACCTAGAAAAATTGAAGAAGAAAATAAGGAATTGGGTTAATATACTAGGGCAACAAAAATTCAACTCCTTTATAAGACAAAGAGCCTAGTTAAATTGGACATAAAAAGGAGACGAAATACTAGTTTTTTTTATAATATTTTCAAATCTAGAACTATTTAAAATATAATATTCTCCTTAAAGAAATCAAATGGGTAAAGCATTTCAAATCAATAAGAGATAAAGGAAGTTCTTAGATACTTTATGGAATCCATAGGATACTAGGTCATTAGTGCTTCTTCAATTCCCCTACTCAAGACCTTCATTAACTATAAGCTCTAAGAGGATATGACGGGAGAAATTTCCAAGACCAATTACTCCTGAAGAAATAGAGAAGTGTGTATTTGAGCTAAACCCATAGAAAGCACTAGGTTCAGAAAATTTTAATAGTTTTTTTCTAAAAATCTTGGAATGTTGTAAAGTAATTAATCATTGAAGCATGTTAAGAGTGATTTAAAAATGGTAAACCATTAAAGGAGATAAATAAAATTAACATTTTCTTGATTCTTAAGATTTGCAAGCTTGACTTAATGGGTAATTTTAGGCCAATATCTTGTTGTAATTTTATCTATAAAGTTATATGAAACATTATTGCAACTAGACTAAAATAAGCCCTCTACTTACAAATTGGTGAATCATAAGCTATTTGGGAAGACAACATATATGAGATGATATATTGTTAGCCTAGGAGTTGTTCTCAAGTTATGCTAAAGAGAAAAAAAAAAACTCCTGTAGATTATGCCTTAAAAATTGACTTCAACATAGCTTTTGATAGTTTCAACTAGAATTTCATTCAAAATCTACTTTTAGCTATAGGATTTTTAAATAAGTTAAAAAATTGGATATTATAATGCATCAGTACAATATCAGTAAGCATTTTAATAAATGGAGAGCCAATATAGACCCTTAAAAGATGTAGAGGGCTGGACAGGGAGAACCCATCTCCTGATACCTATTCATCCTATACATTGAAGCCTTATCTAGATTCAAGTATAACACCTCTCTAAACCCTAAATTTGGCTTCCATAACAAATACAAGAAGGTTGGATTGGTGGATTTGAAATTTGCAGAAGATTTATTAATCTTCTGTAAGGAAAATGATCACTCCATATACACAGTATCCAACATTTTAAAGAAATTCAAGGATCTATCTGCTAAGTGTAAATTTCAATAAAAGTAAATTGATCCTTTCCCAAAGTGATATGATTGACAAGGATTGGCTAACAAAAATCTCAGGCTTCCAAACAACATGTCCACCATTCATTTACACAGGGCTACTAGTCTCTACAAAGGGACTAACATTTGGATCTATTGGAAAAAATATAAAGAAGACTTAATCGATGATGCAATAAAGACCTATTTTATGAAGGAAGACTAGCACTCATCAATTCAATCCTCAATACACTTAATGTATACTGCTAGCTCACACAATGCTTTCCAAATGTATCCAAATCTATTGAGAATATGCAAACCATTAGATGAAGCAGTTTTGTGGATTAAAGCAATCTCTCTAGTCAATGTCCTTTATAGAAAATAGAAAAAAAAGTTTACTTAGGGTTTTAATTTTTTAGGGTAAAATAAACAAAAATATGTTTATTTTTAATTTTTAATTTTTAAGGTTAAGAGTTTTAATTTTCTAAAATATTATTTATTGTTAATTTAGTAAAAGGACCTAATAAAATATGATTTGTTTACATATGATTTATTTTAAATGTGCAATGTTGACTTTTATATTAATAGAGATCAATAAAATACTTGATTGAGTTGAAATATTGACAAGAAAGAATGCAATAAGAATGTTCTATATTGGAAGACTTAGATGACTAAAAATATAATTATCCTATTAGTAAAAAAAGGATTCCTCACTTTTTCCTCTCACTTAAGAGATAGAAAAAGAGAAGCATTAGGCTTATCTTTAGTATCCTCTAGAAGAGAAATAGTGAATGAATTGATTATAAGCAACCAAAGACACTCAAGTGAACTTCAATTCACAAAAAAAAAAAAGTATGGACAATGATAAAAGAAGATTTTTTTAAACTTAAACCTATGAAAAAGAAGACTAAAATTCAATTATGGACCAATATCAACAACTATTCAAAATTTGGAAGTATTGCAATGTTATAATGTCTCTATACTTGGTCATAAAATAACACCAATTCATCAAAAGGTGCAACTACAACTCAATCCCAAAATTCTTAAGTATCATTAAAGTTCATAAGATTAAGCAATCTCTTATGTTGTTGATGACTCGTAAACATATTTAAAATGTTCTAGTTGTTTTCTTGCCTAAATGGCCAAATATTGAAAATGAGCAATCAGTTCTAAATTTTTGATATGCTTTTGTTTATATCTTAATCTTTAACCTTCTGATTCTCAAAATAATTACTTTGATGAATAACTATGAAAAATAAAAATTATTTCCTATTATTATAAAAATGATGAAAATTAGGAACAATTTAAATTTTAAATACATGAGGTCTTACTAATTAAATCCAAAATATAATCTCATCTTTTTATTCTATCCAATAAAAATGAAAATAGAAAATTGAATGTATAAAAATTAAGAATATTTTATACGTATAAAGTCTCACTTACTAAATCTAAAATTTAAAATGCGTTATAATCATTATTTTGGGTTGCTTTTGTAATCCTCATGATTAATATTGACTAAATTAATTTTATATATCATCAAATGATTTATAATATGCAAAAATAATTTAAAGAATATAGATCATGATAGCTACAAAGACTACTAAAATAGTAATTACATGGTTGAGTTCATTTAAAATATAAAAATAATTTATTTTTGAAAAAGCATTAAAGTTTAGTATAAGGAAAGTCAAGCTAAGGAATTGAATTGAACCATTGGACAAAACCAGGTAGAAGAGAAAGTAACTTTTGCAGCTTGAAGATAAATATGTTGCCAACCTAAGGCTTATATAACCAATACAACTTTTTTAGTAATTAGACAAGATGCCAAACTTTATTGTCATCTATGAATTTTAACTCTTGTTCCATAGCATCTGATCACTTATTAGAATTTTCACTTTTAATAGCTTATGAAAATTAAATTAGATTTTTAATAATTCATTGTTCACCTTCTACCTCTTATAACTAAACCATATAATCATAAAAATAGCTAACATTTTTAAAAATTTTTTTGAGATCTTCTTAATTTTACTTCACGTGGCTCATTTGCAATATGTTTATTAATGGTTACTTCATTTTTTGGAGTTTGGTTGATAAATGCTAAATTGACTATATTTCTAATCTCATGTTTAGTACATTTTGTTTATTTATTTTAGAGTTTCTTATTATTTTTGGTCCTTAACTCATTCATGTTAGAGAAGTGTTATAAAGGCAATCACTTTTAGCACTTTTTGTACAAATCATTTTATCATTAATAAAGGCTTTTTTTGTTATGTCTATGTTCATACATTTATGGATTTGATCTTAAATTGATTTAATGAAATCCTTGATATAAAACCTAGCACGGAGGAAATCATAATGAGATCATGATAATGAGATTCCTATCATGTGTAATTATATTATTATCTAAACTTTCCCTAGTCATAGGATTAATGAGATGGGATATTATTAATCCGGATAGACTAGCACATGTTATACTCCTTAATTGGATCCAGCAGTAGATCTCATAAGCTGTAAACATGAGTTGTTTATAGTTAACATGTGGATGTTGACTAAGAGTAATAAGTACATTGGATTGACCTACTATGAGACAATCATATGAATATTCTATTCCAGTGTCAATGATAGTCTCATCATAGCAATGATGCAAGTATCCTTTGACTTAAGTTGCTCAAGGATATCTTGAATACTGACCTTGTTCTTTGACTCCATTCATCGGTGCCTTTCAGGGGTTACTCATAGGTTGATGATTAGGTACAACATGAGGTATTCGGATGTAATTAAGTAGCCAATAAAGGATTCACTACTCCTGATAGGAGATGATACCCATGACCTCTTGTCGGGGTCATTACTAGGGAGTCTCTGGCTAGAGTATATTTGTGTCATAAAGAGAGTCTTCAATGATACATAAAGTAATGAGATCCTCAGGATAAGACCTAATATCACTTGAACTAGATGTGACGTAGTCAGTCTAATAGAAGTTGACACTTTGACATACTCTGAACCAAGTGGGGTATAGATGGTGAAAGGATGAATTGTATAGCAACATTGTATATGGAAGGGTTCATAGACAGACCATTAACTTTTCGGTCAGTTGGAGGTCATGATGTGTTGCTAGATACCACTCTTAACTTACTTGAATTAAGTGTTAATTCAAGTGACCAGCATAACCGAGAATCAAATAGATCATACACATAGGAGATCCAAAAGATGAGTAAAATGGTCTTGAATGGTGAATCAAGATATGAGAGAGTATTTTGGGATTGTATTGTGATGTGATCATGGTAGAAAATGTCCCATAGAATGGATTAGAAATAAGTATTGTTGGCTATCAGTTTGACCATTAACTTCTCAAATTTCCATTAATGCATATTATTCATGGTCATTAATTTCCCAAACTTCCATTAATGCATGCTATTCATTACCATTAACTTCCGATAACTTTTCATTAATGATGGGGGTTATGGAATGCCAAAAGGTGTAATGTTTCTTTTCGAATCACGTCTTACCTTTTAGGAAATGTTTTTTATGAGGTCTAATTTTCTTGCAAAACTGACATCTATTGTTTTTTAGTTCCTTCTTATAAGTTGAAGTTGACAACATATTTACTTTATTGTAGTATATTTTTTCCCTTTATTGTCCTTTCCGAACTTCTTTCTACATCCTTAATGGCTTAGAAAATTTTTTAATTGATTAACTCCTTATTTCTTAACCATTGCTTCGTCTTAAATAATCGTATCTTTCATTTCATTCATATTCCACTTATCCTTTATGTTAAGTCAAAATGACTTTATGTCTAATAATTTTGGTGACAATCAAATAATAATAATATTAGAAAGAAATGAACTGTTTTGATAAGTGTGTTAAACTTGAAGAAAACACAGAAGAAGAGTAAAAACATAGACGATACGAAGACAAAGATACAATAGTACGTAGGATGGTTAGTCAGTTTGAGTTAGTTACAAAACTCAACTGAATAACGATTATCAAGATACAAGAAGCAAGAAGCAAGAAGCAGTTGGAAACTTAGGCTATATATATTAATCGTAGTCAAAGATTGAACAATCTTTTAGCTTTCAAGTTATTACTTAAAAAATTCTGTATTTGTTATGCAAAACACGAGAGCTATTTTTACTGTAACAAAGCTCACAATATCTTTCTAGTAAGAAAAAGGAAAAGCTGAGAGCCTAAAAAGGCTAAGAGAGCGAAAATAATACTTGGTATAAAAGACCTGAAGAGGCTCTGTAGAGAAAAAATACTTGTACATTTTGAGAAGAATAGTGAAATCTCAGAAGAATTCTGAGGACTGGACGTAGCCTAAGGTTTGGGGTGAACTAGGATAAAATCGTTGTGTCCATCTTCTAACTTTCTACTTTAATTTCTATTGTTCTTATACAAGTATATAGAAGTTATTTGCAATTTAATCATGAAGATATTTTCATATAAACATTGTGATATTCATTTAATAGCTTTGAAAAAGTTAGTTTTTAAAGAAATATCAAAGGGGCTTGTATTCAGGAAAAGAATACACAATTTAACCCCCCCTTCTTGTGCATTCGTATATTGTACGTAAAGACTATACTAACAAGTGATTTACTTTAGTTGGTATCAGAGCTCGGTTTCCAAGAACCACCATTACAAAGTGAGAACAAAGATCCATGGCTCAATCACATGTTTTTATAGTTGAAGGCGCCTTCGTCACAAGACGTCCTATATTCAATGGTGAAGACTATCATTATTGGAAGGACAGGATTCGGCTCTTCATAGAATCAACATATATTGATCTTTGGGAGATCATAAAAAATGGACCGTATATACCAATGGATGATGAAGGGAACGCCATTCCACGTACCAGATGGTCGGCTGATCAAAAAGCTAGATTCCAACTTAACTCAAAGGCCAAGTTCTTTCTGAGTTGTGCCTTAAGGAAAAGTGAATACGATAAAGTTTATGGATGCGACACTGCAAAGGAGATGTGGGACACTCTATCCATTGCATATGAAGGCACTAACCAGGTGAAAGAGTCTAAGATAAGCATTCTTCTACACCAGTATGAGCTATTTAAGATGAAGGAAGATGAGTCTATTGATCAGATGTTTGGATGATTTCAAACTATCATT
>JANIJH010000001.1:34580245-34593517 GCA_024520975.1 Erythroxylum areolatum | reverse complement strand
AGTGTTATTAATTTACATAACCAAGATAACTCATATAAATTGTTATTATTTTATTAATAAAGTAACTCATACATAATATTATTATAATACACTATTATGATAACTTTTCTAAAGTCTTATTATTTTACATTTACTAAAGTAACTCATATAAAGTGTTATCTATCTATATTACTAACGTAACTTATATAAATTGTTATTAATTTACATAATTAAGATAACTCATACATAATGTTATTATAATACACTATTATGATAACATTTCTAAAGTGTTATTATTTTACATTTACTAAAGAAACTCATATAAAGTGTTATTGATTTACATTATTAACGTAACTTATATAAAGTGTTATTAATTTACATAACTAAGATAGCTCATATAAATTGTTATTATTTTATTAATAAAGTAACTCATACATAATGTTATTATAATACACCATTATGGCAACTTTTCTAAAGTGTTATTATTTTACATTTACTAGGGTAACTTATATGAAATGTTATTAATTTACATTACTAAGGTAACTCAAATCAATTGATATTATTTTATGATATTAAGATAACTCATCTAAAGTGTTATAAATTTATTATTAAAGTAATTCATATAAAGTGTCATTATTTTACATCACTTTCGTAACATCTTAAAATACTAACCTTTTATAATGTTTAGTAACACTTAAAAAAATTGTTATCAATGATAATTTATATGTTACAAAATCATAAAGTGTTACTTATCAAATTAAGAATCATAACATTTTAAGATATAGTGTTACCATAGATAGGTATTTTATAACATATTGTCAAAAGTGTTACTATCTAGTGTTACTGTATGTCATTTTTGTTGTAGTGACATCTCTATTAAGTTAGGCCACTTGGATCTGCCATATAAGGCCAGCTGCCAATCTGTACCTGATATGTATATAAATATTAATTTACAAATAAAAATTAATATTTATATACGTGTTAGCTACCAATTGGCAGCTAACCTTATGTGGCATACTCAAGTGGCCCAACTTAATAGAGATGTAATGTTTATTTGATAGAGTTAGCATTTTTGGAGTAAATTGGTCCATTTTAAAATGTTAGGGTTTAAATTAGTACCAAAGATAATAGCAGGGGATTTATTTTTAATTATTTTATGAAAAACTAAAACTCAAAATTTTCCTAAAACTTAACCTAATTGAAACCCTAATTTTACCTAATTTTCATCTATATTCAACTCTACTATATTCTTTCTTACTCTCTAATAACCGAGTACAAACTGTTGGACAATTTTGTCCCTTCTTATAAAGTTGGAAAACTATTAATTTTAATTTTCAATAAATTATCAGTTAAGTTACGTAATTTGATCAGATAAAAATAATAAAGTGGCCCAATAAATGATCTAGATTGATGAGTTGAAGTCCAAGTAAAAAATGAATCCCCATTAGTGTGAACTAGACCCATATCAACCTTGTGATGGAAAAGCCTAATATGGAAGTTATATGAAGGTTAAGGTCTCCTGCAGTTACTCATATCAATCGTAAGCATAAGGAATCTCTAACCCATTAAGAGAGCTTAAGTATTGAGAAAACTGTAGAAGTCCTAAATCTCTTATCGGGAAACATTTTATGTAAAAGGTCCTGGGAGATTTGTCATCATTTAGAGCTTGAAAACGACACCAAAATCAAAGATGGAATTGAAATCAGGTATTTCACATTACCTTCATTTTTTATCCTTTCATGTTTGATCCTGGGTACGTAATAAGGTTTGTACTATGTATTACATATGGTATCAAAGCAGCTACATGATCAAATTACCGGAAATGAAGGTTTTTCAATTTTTCATCTCATTTAGTTTTCCTCAATTTTTGATTCGTTTTTCAGTTTTTTTACTTATATAATTACGTAAAAGTGGTATACATAAGGCTAGCTATGAAAACAGGTCTAAAACAGGCTAAACGGCAAAAAAGTGACATTTTGGGACACTGAAAATCAGCTCTAATGTTGGAGAAGGAGGAGACATCGGACGTATGCAGTGCACGCACTTGACATTGCTACAGTGTTGTAGTTTACTGACATGTCACTCCAACGAGCGACACACTGCACGCTCGACCTGTAACCCGTGACTTGCGTGTCCATGAGTGTGAGACGATGGGCATATGCCACACTTGTGCCACATCCATGCATACACATGGCATGTTGGATGGAGGATAAGTGGCGCGCCACGTTAGCCAACTGACGTCAGTACAGATGCTACAATATTTTCGAAAAAACAAAAATTTTTAGATTTCCCTTAAGGGTGCCCCAGGGTGTTTTGGGTTAGTTTCTAGGTCTGAGAAATTTATAAAGTTTTTTCATTTATTGCATTAGTAATAAATTAAAGTTTAACTCCAGAAAAAGGAATTAAGGTGTTCTGAATCTAATTTTGATTGAATTTTCAGCTTCAAACATTACATGATGGAGATACTTCAAGTTTTTTTTGTCTTGGGTCTCATTTTTAGTGTTCGAGATTGCATGATAGTTAATCGAAAAGGAATTAAGATATTCTGAACCTATTTTTGAGTGAATTTTTGTGCAACAAACTTGCCATAAGGGAGATACATGAGGTTTTGGTGCCTCAAGTGCTCGGTTTAGTGTCCGGTGACGCATGATAGTCACTCTACTAAGATTTTTCTTTTACAAAAGTCTAAAATGAAGTTTTCAGAGAATGTCTTTAGCACGAGTGTGTGACAATGAGACTGCGCATTTGGAATTTTACATTTTTTGATGTTACATTGTCATATACTATATACTCATAAAGAATGTGAGGATAACATAAAGATGTATCCCTGATGTTTGTGGACTTGAGTTCTGATGAGGATATAGTCACCAAAGTGACCTTTTAAGTCAATATTTTGAATTATTATGCTTGCATGTTGGGGGATGTCTCTGATTTTATGTTTGGTTATTTTGCCCAAAGGTGTTGGCCTTACATAATATTTTGAGAAGTGCATAAAGGCATTAGATGGAGGAAAGTTATTATTCAAGTGATCTATTCACCCCAAGGTGGTAGTGTCATAGGAGTTGATAGTTTGTACTCTGATCGCTTTTATGTGGAGGTTTAGTTGCATATATTATGTATTCAGCCCAGAGGTGTTTCATAATATGTGTGATTGGATTTTCAATAAAGATATTATTTAATGGCTTAGAGTATCATTATTATCCTACATTTGTGTTGATTTAAAGATTATCATCTTGAAGTCACCTTTTCAGTCAACAAAATCTGTGTCACCATTTAAACTTTGTTCGGTTTTAATACAAAAAAGTGGACAGAGGATGTATTGAATGCTATGGAGATAGTTGCGGTTGATATGAGCATACGGATGGATAGGCCATTTCCACCTACATCCATGAGCTCGAGAGTTCATAAAGTAGCCTATAAAACTTGGGATCGGTCTAACAGATTTTATCTGATAACTATTAAAAGATCCATTCCTAACCATCTGCTAAGTGAACCGCCAAACACAGACATAGTGAAGGAGTTTCTTGATAATGTCTCCCAGAGGTACACAATCTTGCCTAACGTTGAGACAAGTGCCTTAATGAAGGATTTATCCTCCATAAGATATACGGGAGAAAAGGGGAGTAATGGAGTACATATCGAGAATGATTCATCTTTATAGTAGATTGAAGATGTTGGGAATTTAATGCTTTGATAGCTCATTGCGTTGCTGAGAAGGAGAAACTCAAGTTTGCTATTCCTATAGCCTTTGAAATAACTTAAGGGAAGACAAAGACGAAGCTCGCTAAGTTCGAAGGTAGAAAGTTCAAATCTTCCCCACGTATTGATGTTGGTTAAATCAGTTTTGGTAAAGGTGATAGGGACATAAAGAAACCAATAGTATGAGGTTTAAAAGGAACTAATGAGACCATTAGGTTACTCTTTGGGTTGTCAATTATGAATCTAACGTGAGATAATCGCATTAAGCACATGGTGGCTATTTAGTGGAACATCTAATCAAGGTGCTTCCACAATGCAAAGATTCATATATAGGATAAAGCCAAATAGAGGGAAGGAGAAACTGATGGTTCACAGCAATGAAGAAGTGGAAGTAACATATATAGGGGATGTATATACTGAACTTTATTGTAAGGTTCATCTGGGTTTTACACGACACATTTTATATGTGATCTTTTGATCAATTTTAGATAAAGAGGGTTAACGTTTTGTATTTAATGATTTTGTTGTACAATTGTTTAATGTAAAGCATAATAGTACAACCTTCTTGTCATATGGTTTATGTAGAATGTGTTTTACTTCTTTGTATCTTGCTAAACAAGTTATGAAATAAAGGACCCTGATGAATGAGAAGTCATACATGGTGTGACATAAAAGTTTAAGCCATATCTCTAGAGCTAGGGCTGAGAGATTGATCAAAGAAAGCATTTCTCAATTCTAGATAATGATGATCTGAGAATATGTTTTGACTGTTGCAGGGGTAAGTTGACTAATAAGGATATTGAGGTATCTTGCTTCTGACTTGTTGAGTCTGATACTTAAAGATATCAGTAAACCTTATACAGTTGCATTATGCAATTCTAAATGTATTTCGACATTTGTTGATGATTATTCCCATTACAGTTATGTGTTTTTGCTTAAAGACCGAAGGTTGAGAACCGATTGGAAAAATTCATCAAGATAGTCAGATTTGACTGTAGAGGAGAATATCATAGCAAACATGGGGTTTCAGGACTTTAAAAGGTTCATTTGCTAGATATTTGGAATAAGTTGAAATAGTGACTTAATTCACTATGCCAAGTAGTTCTAAGCAAAATGGTGTGTTGCTGAAAGGCATAACTGCACCTAAAGGACTTGAAGAAGTTAATGTAGAACAGGACTAATCTACCTTATTATCTAAAAAATTAAAAACCTAGCCTTGCACACATTATTGTATGGGTCTGCCCTATTGAGGTAGTATAATCCTTATAAAGATAGACTGCATGCTCATTCCCCTTTTTGCTATTTAGTAAGATATCTCGACTACTTTAAGGCTACAGCTCTTACTGTAAAGAAGTAGGGACTAGAATGGTGGGCTCATAAACAACTAAGTTTCTAGAACACCATGTCTATGATGATAGTGAGCCCATTGACCCTTCAGATGATAGCAGGCCAGATGCTACAGTTATCATGTACTTACTACTCATACAGTTAGATCCGATGGATCTAGGTCTTTGCACCATGCCTGTAAAGGAATATGAACCCATACCTGTAGACACAGAGGTTCCTGAGGTACAAGATCTAAGACAGTTAAGTAAATCCACTAGAGTGAGATGACCTGCTACCCCATATGATTGTATAGTCTATCAGGTGTAAAGGACTATGTTAATAGACATGTTACGGATCCAGTTATTTTACAGAAGATATTTCTGGACCTAATGCGAAAGTGTGGTTGGATGCAATGAATGGTGATATGCAAGTCATGGAGCATAGTAAGGTCGAGGAGCTAGTTGATTTGCAGTAGAACTACAAACTCGTCAGTTGTAAATGAAGTTTTTGGACCTAAAGGATTTCAGGATAAAATTCAACGATTTATGGGCTTGCTCAGTTACCAAATGGTTCACTCAGAGAGAAAGGTTGAATTTAAGTTACCTTTTCTCTCGTATCCTCATAAAATACATTTTGAATGATTAAGGCAATTGTAGCTCATGATGATATAGAGTTACATCAGATGACTGTCAAAACAATTTTTATGAGTAAAGACCTTTATGAAGTGGTCTATATGGTATAACCTGAAGGATTTCAAGATCCAGATGGAATTGACATGGTTTGCGAGTTATGTAAATCAATATATGGTTTATATCAAACCTCCTAAAAGTGATACCTTACAATTGATAAAGTTGTGGCTTCTTTCGGCTTCATGGAAAATAAAGTTCAAAAAATGCTAGTACTATGAGGTCAAAAGGAGCAAAGTTATCTTCCTATTGCTGCATGTGGATGATATATTGCTTACATCAAATTACTTGACCATGTTGTATGAGGTTAAGTAACTTTTGGTTCAGAACTTTGACATGAAGAACCTTGATGTAGCATCTTTTGTCCTACGTATTCAGATTCATCGGGACAGATCTTAACACTTATCAAATCTCTCATAGAATGCAAACTAGCGAGTACTGAGATACTAAACTGGCATTAGAGATAACAGTAGAGGCCATCGTAGACTTTTTGCCAAACTTTAGGAAGTAAATTGGACCTTTTACCTAAAAAAAAAATATTTCATTTTCGACAAAAGGTACAAATTGCCCTAATAAATGATTTTTAAAAAATGTAAGTTAGTTCCTACTATTATTTATGATATGATGTTATATCTTATTTTTAAAATGGTACTGGTAGCATCCTAAATCCTAACTGAGTTAAATTTTTAGTAGATTTTAGTATATGAGTGAAATTTATGTCATAACTAGGTCATTAAACTTACAAGTTATTGGAGTGATATTAAAAATGATTTATTTCAATACTTGTTAAAGGTGTGTTTTTTATCTTAATATTTTACAAAAGATTTAAATAAACTCCTATCTTTATCTCTGTTATCAATAAGTATTATTTTAATAATATTAAGATACAATGAATAATATTTTAGTAACATTAGAATGGAAAGTGATACTAAAAATCATGATAAAAACTTAAGTAGACTTTTTGTGAAACTTTAGCCGTTTATTTTTTTAGTGGGAGACTTTCATAGTTCTTCTTAGCGTTACTAGTTTTTTTATATGTACCCTTCAAAAGTTTGTAATCATTATGTTAAAGATTTAGATACAATTTTTTATTTCTTTTTCTTTTTTCTTCATAAATTGGTTAGTTAATTAACACTTCGTACATAAATCTCTTTTTAATTTTGATACAAAATTATTTCGAATAACTTCATCTCCTAGGGATAGGTCAGATAAATATTCCATACTCATTACTCAACCCAAAAGATTTGTAAGGAGAAAATTTGTATAACGAAACCAAGCAACGAACAACGTTTTGGAGCAGAAGAGTCTCCAAATTAAGCTAGCATATGCTTACACGAGTAGAAATTGGAGACCTTCTAGATATTAAAGGAGCATACGAATGCAAGCAAGATGTGATATCTTACAAGCGACTCTTCAAATGGGCTGTCCTTGATCCGAAACTGAGTACGGATTACTAAATTAAAGTGGAGGAAGCTGTTGAGGATATCTCATGCTTTTGATAATAATCATTTACCATCCATGCAACGTATGGTAGGGTTTATTTGATCTCTTGTCATACATAGCAATAATGTACGGGATCATTAAATTCCCTAATAAATACTTCTCACTTCCAATCCTACTTATGTAATGTCCATCGTCATTTGAAGTACTATCGACTCGTGAATGGCATAAAATAAGGTACGAAAAGAAGAGCTTAGCACACGTCTACTTAAGCAACAAACAACAAAGAGTGGTGTGGCCCACATTGAATCGATTGATTTCAGACACGCCGGCGACGAGACTTATCAAAGCTCGTGCGCGGCAATAAGAGGCCTCGGCTAGGCTTCCATCGTCTCAAAGAGGAAAACTCTTCTGTCGCTCAGCCAAACCTCTCTCGTCTTATCAAAGTAATTCATCGTTGGGACTCTTAGCAATGGCAAGCCATTCATGCTTACGATCTCCTTAGTTGTATGGAAAATCATCGAAGGAGAATAACGCTGCTTATTCTTTGAAGAACAGTTACGTGCTTAAACTACCTGACAACGCCCAAGTTTCTTTGGAGATTGACATTCCATGTGCAGAAGGGTCTTTTGATGTACAAGTGGAGACTCATAAGTCATAAAGGCATCAGGGGGGATGTTGATCATGATATCTGGCATCGGATCTAATTAGTACCAATCAAACTTTAAATTATTCTTCCATTTTAGAGTTCAGATAAAATAACCATATCTTAAAAAATTGCCATCAATTTTCTAGGACCATTGATTGGATCTCAAAATGTATAATTAATCTATTTTCTTCACCAATGATTAATCTTCGTACATAATAATGATATCTGATATCATTTGTAAACATCAACCAAATATTTATGCAGCTTTCCTTGCGGTTCGTTGAAAATTGAGAAAGAATACATATAAAATAATGAATTAGTATATGTCTTTTTTCATTCTTTGTTTCTTTCAAGAAAATCAAACGTGCAATCCGTCATCATGTTTTAGCTATAAATTGGCTAGAAATTTAGATTATACACTGCAAGTTGCAAACCAGTTTATCAATTGGATAGGAAAGAGAACAGAAAAGAAAATGGGCTCAGAGACAGAGACCGCTCCTAGTATTTCTGTTATAGATTTCTCAAAGAACCTAGTACCAGGAACACCTTCGTGGGATTTAGTGAAATCCCAAGTTCTGAGAGCGGCCGAGGATTGTGGCTGCTTCATGGCGATGTTCAAGGGAATTCCTAGAGAGGTTCAGGAAACAATGGACGATGCATTGGAAGAGCTATATGGCCTGCCTTTGGAAACTAAATTGCGCAATGTATCTGAGAAGCCTTACCATGGCTATATTGGGCAATCTCCATTGTTGCCATTGTTCGAGGGCATGGGCTTTGATCATCCTCAGCTCTATGACAACGTCGATGAATTCACTAGACTCATGTGGCCTCAAGGAAATCCAAACTTCAGGTTTATATGGATTCCCTTTTTTTCAATTTTTTTTCGTTTGCCAATCTGCAACATCTAAAAAGTGATAAACATGAGAGACAAACAGTACAGCATGATAGTTAATTCAGCACATCAAGTAATGGTTTTTATCAGAAATAGAATTTGATGTAGGAAAGTGATTTACGTAACCCTGAAGTTGTTCTTTTTCCACTAGCGATGATGATATATCTATACATTCTAACACCAAAAAAAAAAAAAAATGTTCTGCTCACCATTCTTTATACAATTTTATTAATATTTTGAAAAGAAAAAGATAGAAAGATATAAATTTGGTAATTATCATGATTATTATAAATTATAAATATTCTCTGTTGATGTGTAATTTTTCTTTTACTCAATTAATGTTGTACAAGTCATCAACAATTATAGTGAAATTTGTATAATTTGTAATGTAAAATTTAGTGCGTGTATATATATATTTTTGTGTGTATGTATGTATATAGTTGAAATCTCAACAACCGAATCTAATTTTTGATGCAGCAAAACTATACATCAATTTTCAAAGCCACTGGCAGAATTGGATCAAACAATAAGGAGAATGATAGTGGAGAGCTTAGGAGTTGAGCACTACACAGACGAATTCTTGAATTCAGCATACTATGTTATTAGGGTCGCCAAATATGAAGCCCCCGGGACCACAGAGAAGAAGTGGGGTCTGAAAACTCACAAGGACCAGAACGTCATGAGCATACTGTCCCAAAACCAGATAAATGGTTTAGAGTTACAGACAAAAGATGGTGAATGGATTGAAGTCAAATTCTCACCTGACCATTATCTAGTCATATTCGGAGAAGCTTTCAACGTAAGTCCTTATGCCCTAGGTCTTTTATTTCATACTTCTAAATGTGTTAGCTACTAATACTTGGAACGATTTGAAATTGATTTGATTAAGGTATTCAAAATTTTATTAAAATTAATTATAAGAAGTAAAGTGGAATGTTTAGCACGTTAAAAATTAAATAATTAATTGATAAATGCATTCAAAATTCCTGAAGGGACAATAACAGCATAATACACATTAATTTAATGGACAAAATGAGACTAGCTTGCTTAATTTGCAGGCGTGGACAAATGGTAGATTGTACTGTCCTTACCATCGTGTTATGACGAGTGGAAACAAGAATAGGTACTCTGCTGGAGTATTTTCGCTACCAAACGAGGGGTATGTCATAAAAGCGCCGAAAGAGCTTGTGGATGAACAACATCCTGAAGCCTTTAAGCCTTATGAGTTCATTGACTACCTAAAACAGCGCACTAAGGAAACTGGCAAGACTGTGGAAGATCCTCTTAAGGCCTATTACGGTGTCTGATCCATATACATGTGATCGGTATCTTTTGACTGCAGGATGAACCCCAGCTTTATTATTGAATGTGTAATCTTAATTGTGTGTGGATGTTCTGAAGCACTATGCATATGTATTTGGTTTATGTGCTTGATATGTATCCCAAGTAACTTTGTTATTAATCATTGAATGTCCATTTTATGTTGATTTTTTTAGTTTTTACTTTGTTCTTTTATATTTTTGATTTAAAAGTAAATTGTTGAGGTAGGGAATTGAATTATGATACTCATCAATTGTCTCAATAGTCATCCTAATATTATTAAGTATTAATTCAATATTTAAAAATTAAATTAAACTCTCTTTAATTAATAAAACATGATTCCATTTCCTGAAAGTTAAGGATATACATAATTTCTTAAATGCTCATCACTTTGTTACTTAATTATAAGATGGATTTATATAGTTGATTTAATCTAAATTCTGATTTCTAGGTTACGTTTTTCTTAAAGCAACAAGACTGCATATCAATTCTCTTCTCTAAAGATGTTATCTTTTAATATAGAAAAAGAACAAGAGATCTTATCTTTTAAAATCAATCAGTAAAATCCAAATTTGAGAATAAAACAATCAGAACAACACATTACTGGACATATAAATATAATGAACAACATTCAAAGACCAGATTCTAACAAATAGCATAATTTCATCGAATATGTCTTAAAATAATGATGTGGGATCATGCTTGAACCTGACAGCTTATCTTGTACGATTTATTTATGATGTAAGAGCCAGTTTAGATAGGGACCTTTTTTTTTTTCCTTCAACAATTTAAGTTTTCTAAGAAAACCCCAGTCGCAGCTCTTATCACTTAAAGATGTACTACTAGGACTCAACGCTTTCAATGCAAATTTTAATACAAATATTCTTTATCATGAAAGACAAGGCAAAGAGAGTTGTTTATGAACATATGAAGTGGTCCATAATTTATCTGAGTAGATCCGTTTAACGTAATCAGATCTTTAACCAAGTATTAGTCATGTATACTCATCATGGTGGACCACTTCGATTCCTTCCATTTTGGCCTTACTTTCTTTCAAGGACGTCATGTTGTTTATTTAAAAAGGCAGAAGTCGGAATCAAGAGAAAGAAATTTTCCAATGGGAATTGTACAGCCAATTAAACAAACTTAAGGGTCTGCTATCTGATTGTGATCTTCGAAACCAATACAGCAAAGTAAGAACATCATCTCATATAAACTCACTAAGGACGGCTTTGTTTACATAAATAAAATACCACACAAGGTACCACAACTATAAATGTATTTACTATGTTAGGATTGTGGTTATTTGCTATCACTTACAATTAAATATCCGTAAAATTTAACCCAACACGTCAGTCCCGTTTTGCAAGCCAATTAGGTACCAACACAATTGCATTATTAGCTTGAAATTACTGCCTAGCTAGTAATATTAATGCGAACAAAGGCCTGCTTACATCTACCATAACTCCAAGCATGGAGACCTGGTACCTTGTTCTCCTCTCTTTCACTATTTCCTGTATCCTCATATTCTTCTTTTCCAAGAACAATCCCATCCACAACCTTCCTCCAGGACCTCCTTTTCTTCCTGTCATTGGCAACTTTTTAACACTTCCCAAGTCTCCACTTGAACTTGGGTCATTACTTAGATTACTTCGTCTAAAGTTTGGCCCTATAATCACACTTCACTTACGCTCTCAGCCTACTATCTTTGTTCTGGACCACTCACTTGCTCATGAAGCCCTGGTACAAAAAGGGGCACATTTCGCTGACAGACCACCACCTCTTGCCACTCATAAAATTGCTAGTAGTAATCAACATGATATCAACTCTGCATTTTACGGTCCTACTTGGCGTGCCCTTCGTCGAAACCTTAATTCAACAATTGTCCACTCTTCAAACGTAAAATACTTCTCTGAAGCTCGCAAATTGGTATTCAAAACCCTTAAGAATAAGCTTCATTGGCAATCCAATTCCCGTCATCCTGTTGGAGTTCGAGAACATTTTCGATACGCTATTTTTTCCCTGTTAGCATTCATGTGTTTTGGTGAACATTTTGATCAAAAGCAAGTTGAAGAAATTGATAAAGTGGTGCAACGATCGTTTCTCGGTATTTATACTTTTCATAAGCTCAATTTGTGGCCACGACTTACAAGAATCATCTTGTACAAAGGTTGGAAAGAGTTTTTGCAAATATACAAGGACCAAGACAATATGCTAATTCCTTTAATAATCGAAAGGAAGAAAAAACTAAAAGAAGATGGCGAGCAAGGCAAAGCTGATGATTATGCGTTATCATATGTTGACTCACTGCTAGATCTGCAGCTTCCTGAAGAGCATAGGAAGCTCAGAGACCAAGAAATCGTCAGCTTATGCAATGAGTTTCTTGTTGCGGGCACGGATACTACTTCCACATCTTTGCAGTGGATTATGGCGAATTTGGTTATGTACCCACATATCCAGGAGAAGCTTTTCATGGAGATCACAAGTGTTCTTGGAGATAGAGATCAAGAAGCGGAAGTGACAGAAGATGACTTGAAAAGGATGCCATTTTTGAAAGCAATAGTTTTAGAAGGTCTCAGGAGACACCCTCCAGGACATTTCCTGCTTCCAAGGGCTGTGACTGAAGATGTTTCATTAGGTAACTATGTTATACCAAAAAATGGAAAGGTAAATTTCATGTTAGTGGACATGGGTAGAGATCCAAAGGTGTGGGAGAATCCACTGGAATTTAAGCCTGAGAGGTTTATGAACAACGATGGAGATGTAGTTTTTGATATTACAGGAAGCAAAGAAATTAAGATGATGCCATTTGGGGCTGGAAGGAGGATTTGCCCTGGTTACGCTTTGGCAATGCTTCACTTGGAATATTTTATTGCTAATTTGGTTTGGAGTTTTGAGTGGAGGCCTTCGGACGGAGATACTGTTGACCTATCCGAGAAACATCTAATTACTGTGGTTATGGAGAAGCCATTGCAGGTCAACATATATCCAAGAGAGAAAATTTAATGGCATTGTTATTTAGCGGGATATCAATAGCTTGATTAATTTAGTTTCTAAGTAATATGTAAGATCTGTACTTGTTATATTAATTTGATGAATTTTCTTCCGACAATGGAACTAAATTTCGTACATACATATTGGCCAATGTCTCACATATGACTGTCAATCAATATTTCCAAGGGATGCAGAACAATGCAAACATGTTTCAGTGACTTTGTCAAATGAATTTAGTAAGGAACTAACAGTTTAGGAATTTTTAGATACTGTTTTGGCATCTTGTG
>JANIJH010000001.1:34564894-34579239 GCA_024520975.1 Erythroxylum areolatum | reverse complement strand
TTCTTTCACAACAAGATGAAGATGATGGTTGTCCAAGTAACTTGAGAGCAATCTTTTGAAGAATTGGAGCATGAACATCATGAACTAGCTACCAAGATTTTGCATCAAGGATACATCTATCATTTATAAAGTCATAATCATCAAACCCTTGTCTACCATCCGAAAAATTAGCAAACTTAATGTTCACTTTTCTCTGATCTTCTACATCAGAAAAGTACCTCTTCAAACATTTCAATCTCTCATTGGTGAGCTCCACATCTTGATGTGGTGGAACTCGTTTTAAGTATTTACTCAACCATTCATGGCTATAATACCTATATAGTTGTAAGAAAAAAATTGTTATGAATTATTCATCAATTACCATTTATTTATCTCTAATAGAAAAGAAAGTATCTAAATTGGAATAATCACCTTGGATTTAAAGAATAAGCTAAACAATGAAGAGGGGTACTACTTTTTTTCTAACGCTCAATTAAGATTTGGTAGACCACTTCATAAAAGGTTGAAGATTCATTGTCATCCTTTCTTTCCAAAAGATATATGGCCTTTCTTACTTTTTCAATCATGGAATCCCACATCTCATACACCAAATGGAGAGTAGATGCATCCGTATTTGTACTTCTTAAAACATCATAGATAGGATTGGTGAAAGAAAGAATAAAATCTATCTTTTGCCACCAACTATCACTCAGTAGCTTCTCTTGGACAAATTCAGCTTTGCTAACATCATCTTCCTTATAAGCAGACAATTTTTCACTTATCACCATCTCTTGGAGCCCATGTTTGAGAAGTTTAAATCGCTTCAAAATCACAATTGTAGAGGCAAATCAAGTAGGAGCAATATTAAGTAACTTCAATGAAGCAAACTCATTAAAGATGCACAACCTCATATGGTGATTAACAATGAAGTTCTTAATAAAAGAAATATCGTCAGTAGTTTGTGAAATCTAAGAACATTCTTGATACACGAGATTGTTTCTTTCTATATTCTTAGCCGCACAAATGCTCTTTAAAGAAAGGTTAAGAATGTACACAACATAAGGAGTCCAAAAAATAGTTGGAAACTCAGCCTCAATCATTAAACCAGCCGCCTTACAAATTGGTGCGTTGTCCGTCATAATTTGCACGATATTATAAAAACCAACTTCCATAATCACATATCTCATTTACTTGGCTATAAAATCCTTGTCCTTGATATTATCGGAGCAATCAATTACTTTCAGAAACATTGGCCCACTTTCAGTCACATCATAAAGTTGAGAAAAGGTTTTCTTTGTGGATCACTCCACCCATCACTTACAATGCTCACTCCTTTTTGATTTCATGTATTCCTTATAGGTTGAAGAAGCTTCTCAACATGTTCTCCTTTTTTTTTCAAGTAAAGTCGTTCTCAACTTGTTATAGCCCAGAGTAACATAACCACTAATACAATTATTAGCGGCAAAAGAGAAAGCTTTGATAAAATAAGGATTTCTTGTAAGATGAAAAGACAATCCTGAAGAATAAAACATTCTAGCGGTCTCAAGATCTAATTTTTCTCTAGCTTGCATGTTGAAAGCATCCTCTAGAGATGTCGATGTTGCCCTTCTCTTTCTTGAATCAAAACTACTAATACATGTTGCTTCACCAGTTAAGAAATTTTAAGATTGACTAGATAAGGGTGGAAGAGGGATAGGTCTTGCCTTGGACTTTTCAATCAACAATGTAGCTTCATTGTCAATTTTTTAAAGTTCTATCACCTTTGAGAATGGAATGTCACCACAAACGCGAATTCCCTTGCCTGACAATTTCAACAGGTGCACCCTTACCCTAGTGTAAGAACTTCTAAATGAGCTATGACAAAAACTACACTCAAACTCAAAGTTTCCGCCACCCTCTGTTTTATTTTTCTTCACCACATATTCCTATAGTGGATTTTCTGGATTTTCTTATTCAGCACCACTATTAGAAGCCATGGAAAAAGGAGAATAATGGATTGAAATACCTAATTAAGATACCATATTGTATTAACAAACAACTAAACAATATCAAGAAACAACAAAGTGTTTTTATGTCAATGAAGAAAGCAAGACAGGAAAAGCAACTTTCAACCAAACACATTTCTAAATTCAAAATCACACATGAAGATTGCTACTTCTAAAAAAAGATTGTACCCTAAAGCAGTCCAACCATAAAATCATCAATATTGCATTGCAAAACAGCAACTAAACACATCAAAATCATGCTGCGGGAAACAAAAGTCGTGGAATAATTTGAATATTTGATCAAGTGCAACACCAAGACACTCAAATTATCATAAGTGATTCTAAGCATAAAGGCCAAATGACTCATAATTTAAAATGTGAGTTGATGCTAATTGTAAAAGGTATTATATATGGAGAAAAAGAAAAGAATCAGAATTAAAAAGGTTTTTAAAAAGAAAGAAAGAAAATACCTTTGGAAGCAGTTGATGGTTTCGTTTGGTTTTGGCATTCTATAGAGTTTCAGGTTTTTTAAGTACCAGTGATAGACCTAGAAGAAGAAAAAGGAAATGATTAGTCCAAAAAAGGAAAACGTCCTTACCAGATAATCGTTCCCTAAGACTATCTTTACCATCCTTAATGGCTGAGGGCTTACAATAAATGCAACCCATCACCTACCAAAGCCACCTCCCACACAAACCTCTTTTTATAATCAATAATTAATTTTCAAATATCCTATCTTTTAAACTTTTCATCGACTCCCATTTCTTCACAAAATATCCCACTATAAAAATGTGAAAAAGTTTGAAATTACTGAAGCTAAAACTTTGTTAATCTCTCTTTACTTTTCTAACACTCCCAAGATGAAAACAAACAAGGTCAAAAATCACATCTCTACTTTAATCCTCAAGTAAAAATAAATTCTCTCAACCAGCATAGCATCACCTTCACAACTGCAGTAACCAACAAAACAAAAACCGAAATTTCTAGTATAATTAAGATATACTATACATACCTTGAAAAAGGTGCATGAGTTTCAATAGATTCAACATCTAATCATGAAAGCCATGCAACAACTGACACTTAAACAAAAACCCCAAGATTAGGGCTTCTAGCGAAATGGATAAAATGACAAAGAGGAAGAGAGAGTAGAGATCAAGGGCATAGAAGAGAGTGCGTGTTCATTGGCATAGAGGAGTGAATAATAGCAAGAGTTAGTTATAGTGCTATAAAATAAAAATAAAAAAGGTCATTTTGAATCCAGCCGTGTCCGAGCTGACAAAAATTATTTTTTAATTTTGACACATACAGACACGTGTCGAACACGTGTCCACCGCGAGTCAGGTGAGTGTCTATGTCGGACATGTGTCTGACATGCTGACACGGCTCCATTTTGCCATGTTCGTGCTACATAGTATCCAACACTGCTAATCCAAACCATCTATTGAAGCTTCCCAGGAAATGATGGTAGATTCGCAATAACAGCATCACCATACCCAACAGGTTCTATGGGGTTAAAAAGCACATTATGAGTAAATGATTATCTGATTAAAGACCTTAAAAAGAACAATCAGAGAGAGATTGAATTTACTCCATCCTCTCGAAGTATTTTGATGACTTCTCCACTTTCATCAAACTGAAATGGAACAGAAGAGGAACACAAAAAAAAGGAATAAGGACATCCACCATAACCAAATAGCCAACAGGCTGGATAATAAACCTGTTGTATGACATGAAACTCAAACCTAAATCACCAAAGTTTAAACGGTATGCCAAATAAAAGGAAGAGAAAACAACTTGACAAATGATCTTAGAAATTTTAGAGTCAACTCTTGCAAACAAATATACATACAAACCTTGGTTGGTAGTTCAAAACCGAGCTATTTAATGTAGAAGAGCACTTGATTCTCCTTTACTATCTGCTTCTGTTAAAAACCAAAGTTACCAAAATAAATTGAAAAAATATCACGGTGGAATTATTTTCGCTAAGTGAAAGTATGATCCCAAGTTCAATATTAAAAGGCCTTAAGACTGTTATAGTATCCCACATTAATTAAAAATAAAATGTTAAAGGCTTAATAAATGGTAATGGTCAATCATTTTGACAATAGCTAGAACCAAACTCAATTCTTGTTAATGGGCTCTACACTCTATACTCTACCCATATCAATATAGAATATTCTAACACTTCCCTTCAAGTGCAATTGAGATTGGACATCCAGTTATCACTTGAAATACATGCAACAGTAATTAGATCAGGCCGATGGGGCTAACATCCAGACAGATAATCGAGAAATTAAGAATCTGGACTAGACCTACTCTGATACCATATTAGAATTTTTAATATGAGTTGAGTGCAGAGTCTACTAACAAGAAATAAGCTTGGGTTCTACCATTGTCAAAATGACTAGGACTTAGGGCCCTTACTATTTATGAACCCTTTAACATTTTTATTTTTAATCAATATGGGATACTCTAACAAAGACAACACTCAAAACAAAAAGGATATATAAGATGGAAGCTATGCCATTCGAAGATTCTATCTATGATATGATTTGGCCCAAAATACGATGTTTCTTCTCTCTTTTATATCAGTTGACAACACACACACACACACACACATAGAGAGAGAGAGAGAGAGAGAGAGATAAAAGGAAAGAGAAAAACTGATGTATAAGCAAAGGTAAAACAATCTTGAAGTAGGGTAAAGCAAAACTCTACACCACAACAAAAAGAATACATTTTAGTTGAACTGAGTTACTTTTCAAAACCATTGAAATTGCTATTGAAGAAAGGAAGGAAAATAAATTACTATTCATATATAATTGCTTTTCCCATGCAATTCAATATATAGATAGTTTTGTTGTCAACTTCTATAAGTAAAAAGGGAGGCAAAAACATGCATATGGATAGGCAAAAAAAGAAGGAAAATTGCACCGAAATCAAAAACAGTAATGTCCATAGCTCTAAACGATTCTATAATTATCCCTTCTCATAAAATCTTTAATCCTTGTAGAGAGTTTTTTTTTTATTTTGTGAGAGAGTTAAGTATTTCTTTTAGAAAATAAAGAGAGGTTGTAACTCCTATTTTTCATAGCGAACTTTCTTCTTTTTGCCCATAATTTTTACCTTAATTTATTTGGCAATTTTTCAAGCAAAATCTGTGTTAATTTCTTTATTTTTATTCTTTCAATCCTATTCAGTTGCGAACTAGCTCTAATCTGGTCAACTTTTTTCACCAAGTGGTATCAGAACATGGCGAGAAAATTACGATGAATTTTTTGACACAATCCATTCACAGTTTAGGTGAGCACGGTGAAAATTGGTGAATAGTAAAACAGTAATAATGAAAGATGACAACTGTTCATGCATTTTTTTTGAATTAAACACTATGGATGACCTGTAGCTGGATGTTATTCACACATATCGTACTATTCATGTATATGGTACTATTCACATATAAGGTATTATTCATACTTACCGGTACGATACTATTCATATGCACGAGTACAATACTATTCATACATATGGGAACTATTCACATGAAATAATGGGAGCAAAATTCTGTTCGTGATAGAAGCAATGACGACAAAATTTGAGATTGAAAAGTTCAATAGGAGTAATTTCTCATTGTAGAAGTTGAAGTGAGGGCTATGTTGAGAAAAGATAACTGTTTAGTGGTCACTAGCGAAAGGTTCCTCATGGGATCGATACCTTATATAATATTTTATTACCTTAATAAAGTTAGGTTCAACTTGTTTTAGCTAGTTCCTCGTGGGATCGATATTTTATACTACAAATTACAATATGTATACCTGCGAATATTGAGAGTTTGATTATATATAAAAACTTGCTCAATAACATGATTGCATATTTTTATGTTCTTTGTTTTGTTATTTTTTGTTTTTGGTTTTGCTTGGAGAAAAGCAAAGTTTTAAGTGTTGGAAAGTTGATAGGAGTGATTTATAATGTTTTTTTTTCTAGGTTGAAGAGTGTGTTTTTTAAGTTTTTTTAGGTTTTATCATGTATTTAGGACTTAGATTTATGCCTTTATTAGTGGTTTGCGTGTTTTGTTTGATTATTATTGATTAGGGTAAGAATGTGATCTTCATCTATGCTTTAGGGGATATTTAATATGTTTTTGATGAGTGGAGATAAGAAATTCCAAGAAAAAATGAAGAAGAAGCTAGATAAAGGAAGCAATCATGATTGCGCATAGGCATGGTCATGTAGGAATGCTAGATGGACAATTGAAGACCCGTTGTCCACGCACGATCATGACAAAGAGTGCATGGATAGTCAATACATGATCAAGCAAATTTCAAAATTTTCAAGTTACGAGATTTTTGTATTTTTGTTGATTTGGGCTATTTTTGGAACAAAAACAAGTGTGGAAATCCTATAAAGAGCCATAGGAGGATTAAGAACTATAAAAGGCAAATAAAAACAAAAGGAGGTGGCTAGAATCATAAAAACTATACATAAAAAAGACAAAACTATTGAAGAACACAAGCTGTAGAATTTTCTAGCTCCAAGCAAAAGCAGAGAAGATTCAGAATTCAAACCTCTTACTACTACAAAACTAATTTTTATCAACTATTTTTTTATGATGATTTGAAAATCGTCACTAAAAATCAACTTTTGGCAACAATTTCTAGTAACATTGCCAAAAACTTATCTTTTCACTACACTTCTCGGAATCATCGCTAAATACATGTCTTTGGTGACAATTTATTGGATTCTTCGCAAAAGGCTCAACCTTTTCTAACATTTTAACATTTTTGTCACCAAATGTCAAGCCTTTGGCGACAAACTTGTGAAACATAGCAAAAAGCTAGACTTTTGGAAATGAATTTTTAAAATCATCGCAAAAAGTTTAAACAATTACATTTTTTACCTAATGCATTCAAACTCTATAAATTTATTTAATATGTTGATTTATAATAAATAATTCTTTAATGATGCCTATTATACACAGTACATTTCCATTCATACAAATTTTTCCTGAAAAATATAATGAAGCATCTAAAACTTGTAAAATGTTTTCAAAGTTTTAAACATATTATTGAAAAACACATGGTAGGTAATTAAAATTTTGACAAGTAAATATTTTTGGATATAAAAAGATAAATATACCTAAAATTTTAATGTTAATAAGATCAAAATATCATAAATTTAAGTTTTAACAATATAATAATAATAATTATTCATATAAATATTGAAATATGGTAAGCAATATAATACAATGATGTATGGTAAGTAATATAAGATTTTAATTATATGTTTAACACTTCTTACAAACAAAAAATAATAAAGTTTCATGCCTATTCCATCGAAAAGAAAAGTAGTTATTTTTTTAGATTCCAAATGACATAAGACTCAGTAGAAAAGGTAAAGGAGTTCTCTTTGTCTGGATTCCCAAAAAGGGTCCTTACACATTCGAAGGCATCAAGTAAAATAGTGAAAGATCTTTCCTCAAGAGTTGGTTTATTTACACTCTCTTCCAACAACTTCTTAGCTTTAACTAAACTAGCAAAGATATAGTAAACAACCTTAGATGCAATATAGATCACTGAATTAGATGAACTGCATGTACGATACATTTTACCTAAGAAGCAAATAGTATAGAACTTAAATAGCTAAGCCAAATGGTATAAGGAACCCAAATTTCAACACATGTATACCTAATATACTCTTTTCTTTTCTTTTCTTGTTGTTGAATGTCAAATTAATAGACAATTGAAGAGAGATTATAATTTTTTACTACTTATCCATAAGATTACTTCAAATTTAGTTGGATAGTTAGGAAGAGTTTTAATAGATCGAGAGGTCACAACTTAATTCTATTTATCTAATTGGGATTATTTGGTTCGATTTCGAGAGAAGCTAATCATAATTATTGGATGTATAGGGTCAATTAGTATTAAATCAAGAAGTGAAGTGAAAACAAATAAGGATATAAGTGATTCCTAAGTTTTCATCATTGATTAATCAATTGTTTCAATGCTTCTTGTTTCATGATTCAATTATCAATTATTTTATTTTTAGTTTAATTCTTAGTTATTTCATCATATTGTTTACCTTGAAGAAGGTGTACAAAAATTGTTAGGTGACTAATACAATCCTCATGGAAATGATACTTTTGATACTATAAGATACGATTTGTATACTTGTGGTAAAGAAAATTTTTAAAATAAACATCAACAACCCCAATGCAAAAGACTCCATCTATTAGTTAAAACACACATTGAAGAGATTCACAATTAAAAAAAACCTACCTAACCATTTTCAAAGAGCCTCAGTTAAAAGTTCTATAGAGTAAGCTAGTCTGGGGTATTAGGAACTTGCCAAAAGCTTCTTTCATTTTATGGTCGGTAATAAAACAAAGATTCATAATATTGGACATAATAAAAATTATAAATAATGGTGACATCTCTTACAAACTCTACAAAAAAAAATCACCTGAGTCAATAAATCATCTTTTATTTAAGAGTGAATTTTCTAACCAAGTATGGAAGCATACTAAAAAGCTATGTATGCTTTATTGTCAGAAGGATGATTGGGTGTAAATGATGGAATGGATAAATAAAAAGTAAGAGGGACAACATTAATATACGAAGTAAGAGGGACATAAAGATCTTCAAGGTGGTTTGTGTTGTTAGTTTTACATCCTCTGGAGAGGAAAAAAAAACATTATAAGATGAGGAGAAGGATATAAAAACTTTAATAGGTTTTATAATCAATTAGATAAGAGAAGTGACAATAACCAATAAGATTCACACAGATTGTAGAGACAACATGAGAATAAAATTTCTCAATAAGTGGAATAGGAACAATGATCTTTAATCAAGAAAAATAGGAGAGCATGGAATTAGCTGGATCAGTCAAAGAAAAGTCGGAAGAAAGGAAAACTAGGATTCAAACTACTAAAGTCCTACTATTTCATTATTACCTATATTCTATTTCAAAAACCTTTAACATAATCTAGTAAGTTAGTATGTCTGATTAATAATGTAGCCAGTAGTGTGATAGTCTATTTGATTAATAATGAAGCTAGTAGTGTGATAAAAACTACGAAGAGTAGTTAGTTTGGTCTCTTGGAGACATATTTTGTCTTGTATACTCCAACTTCTTAGCTTTATATTCTTTGGGTGGCTCTTATTATTTTAATTTACTTTCAACTTAAAAAAACTAATTTTAGATTTGTAATATTTTGATACTCATAATAATTAAGGCTAAACTAAGAGGAAATAAACATGTTAGAAATCTAATGGATATCATATATAGAGCAATTAAAGAGAAAAAAGTTAACTTGAATTAAATTAGCTTTCATTGTGAATTTTAAAAATATTCAAGGATCAAATTGAGATATCTAGATTTATTAAGATTATATTCTAATTATTTAATTAAATTATAACTTAATAAATTGTAGCTTTTTTAATATAAAAGACTCGACATTAAGTTACTGTTTTTCAATCAAACCTTATCTAATGTTAGACTCTTAAAGTTCTCTCTTATAATTACGTGGATACAAAAAGTTAAAGAAAAATGTTTTTGCAAGAGATATTAAATCAATTTTATTTCAATTCTTTTATTTTTAATTACCTCAAGTTATTTATTAAAAATGGTTTGGATAAAAATTATAAAAAATGATTTGGATGGATGGTGAATGGGTCATGATATATTTTACAATAAATAAAGCAACCTAAGAATGTTCATTTGATCAATCCACGCAATTGCTCTTTTGTCTAATAAGATCCTTGTCTATTTCTTGAAGTGTTTGGTTTCTTTAAAAAGTTCAAAAATTGGATAAGCATGTGCATCACAATTTCACCATAATTGTTTATATTATGAATAGAAGTTCCATGTAGGTTAGTGACGCGTAATATTATACTAGATCCAAGCTTCAAATACCACATCAAATGCTAAAAACTTGAAATGTCTTTTCTCTCTCATTTGTTAATGATTTAGTTTTGTTTTCTACAGCACATAATAGGTTAATAAGTGTTCTTATGGCATCTTTTAACACTTTCAGAGATATCTTTAGGTTGGAAATCAATAGAAATAAAAGCCACATGCTATTATTTAGCAGTGATCAACATTCAACTAACTATTGGTTAACAATTTCTAGTCTCCAAGTTAAGCAACCACATTTTATTTATCTTGTGTTAACCATTTCAACAAAGAGGCTCTAGTTTAGGGAAAGTTTCCCATTGATAGAGAAGATTCAGAGGAGACTAAATAGTTAGTGCAACAAATCACTATCATATACTAAAAGTTTGTTATTCATTAACTCAGTCCCAAATTCTTTTTATGTTTATTGGTCATCTCATTTCTTCCTAAGTAGAGTACTAACAAAAATCATTGAGAGAATGCTGAGAAGGTTCTGGCAAATTTAATGATAAAATTAGGTAGGAATAAGTTTGTAGACCAGTTAAGGAAGGAGAGATGGGGATCGCTTCAATTAGCCTTACTAGAGCATAAAGACTCTCTACAAATGAAATGTATATACACCTACTTTCTAAAAGGAAAAAGCTTACTAGAGATCAAAAGCAGTTTCTCTTGCTTGTGAATTTTAACACAGTTGCTAAAACTTGGAAATATTCTATTTAAGTACATAAAATGGAAAGTTAGTAATGGTGACGCAGCTTAGTTCTCTATGATAATTGGAGTAATGTTGACCTCCTCTATAACACTCAGATGATGCTAGAGTTGTAAAGTAATTTTCCAAGTCATGATAGAGTGAAGGTTTTAATCAATGCCAGCAAATGTGAAGCTTACAATATTCAAAAATCTGCCAATGTTTGGCACACTAGACTTGGTCATCCATCCAAACATGTACTGGATTTGATTTCAAAATCAATGAATTTAAAGTTTGATCCAAGTAATTTTCAATTCTGTAATTCATGTAGGCAAGGTAAATCATATCAACTTCCTTTTGATACACATGATATCACTGCCACTAAACCTCTTGAAATTGTGTACTCAGACATTTGGGGACCCTCTCCCCACCCATCTAGTGAGGGTCACCAATATTATCTCATCTTTATTTATGCATACTCAAGGTTTACATGGTTTTATCCTCTTAAACTTAAATCTGAAGCTCTAGCCACCTTCATTCAGTTCAAAACTCACATTGAACTACAACTTGACCACAAAATCAAAGCAATTCATACAGACAATGGGGGGAATATAAAGCCTTTTTACCTTTTCTCAATCAAACTGGCATTCTCCATCGCTTCAGTTGTCCCTATACTCACCAACAAAATGGTATTTCTGAAAGGAAACACCGTCATATTCAAGAAACTGGTTTAACCCTACTTTCCCATGCCTATATGCCTCTCACTCTATGGCTTGAAGCCTTTTCCACAGCAGTCTACTTAATCAATAATCTTCCCACACCACGTCTTCATAATAAATCACCATTTGAACTTCTATATCACAAATCCTCGAATTACCTTCTTTTTAAAACTTTTGGCTGTAGTTGCTACCCCTACCTATGGTATTACTCCAAGCACAAGCTTGATTTTTACACTACTAAATGTGTCTTCTTGGGGTATAGCCCTCTTCACCGCGGTTATAAGTGTCTCAGTCCATCTGGTAAGGTCTTTATCTCTCGTCATGTTTTTTTCAATGAAAGTGAGTTTCCTTATCCTTCTCTTTTTCCTCCTAAATCTCCATCTACTTTACCATCTACAAGCTTACCTCTCTCTGGTTTAACTCCTACTGCTCCTTTTCAGGTCTCATCTCCAAGCACTCCACTTTCAAAAAGTTTGCCTGCCCTACCTCCTTGCACCAGCAATAATTCTCAGGTAATTCCTCACTCTCACTCTCACTCTCACTCTCCTATTCCTTCTCCTCTCACCTCTACCTCTTCTTCCCCTAAACAGTAGCCTACTTCCATCCTCCCTACACCTCAATCTCAACCTCCTCTTGGCCCTACTCACCCTCCTCCACCTCAAAATATCCACCCCATGCAAACTCGCTCCAAACATGGCATCTTCAAGCCTAAAACCTATTCTGCTGCCTTAACCTCTTGTCCTACCTCAGAACCTACCTCAGTCTCCCAGGCCCTTCAAGATCCTATGTGGCATCAGGCTATGAGGGATGAAATTACTGCCCTACACAACAACCATACTTGGAGCTTGGTCCCTTATGATCCTACCATGAATATCCTGGCTACTAAGTGGGTTTTTCGCACTAAATATAATGCTGATGGGTCTGTGGATAGGTTTAAGGCACGCCTTGTTGCCAAAGGGTTCAATCAAACCCCTGGCATTGACTATTCTGAGACGTTCAGTCTAGTAATAAAGGCATCCACCATTAAGGTGGTTTTCTCCCTTGCAGTCTCCCACAATTGGGACATCCAATAGCTTGATATAAATAATGCCTTCCTCAATGGTGATCTACAAGAAGTGGTCTACATCAGCCAACCTCAGGGTTTAAAAGCTCTACCCACCCTAATCATGTTTGTTGTCTCTCCAAAGCCCTATACAGCTTGAAGCAGGCTCTTAGGCTTGAAGCATCCTCAATGGTTTCAGACACTGGTCTCCACTGAAATCATATGGCTTCTTTCTCTACTCTCCAAACTGGAATTCACCTCGCCCCAAAAACCCATCATCTGGTGGGATAATAACAGTGCTCGGTCCTTAGCTCACAACCCAGTCTTTCACTCCCGCACCAAACACTTTGAACTGGATCTCCATTTTATTCGGGACAAGGTTTCAGATGGTGTTTTGGAAGTAAGATATGTCAGTACCATAGATCAAGTCGCTGACTTGCTTACGAAGCCCTTGACAGCCACACGTTTTTCTTATCTCATATCCAAACTCAACCTTATCCCAAATCCCAGGTCTCGTTTGAGAGAGGATGTAAGAGACAAATTATCCTCGTGCGTGGACAGAAAACAATATGAACGATGCAAGTCCAAGTCCCAGATCCATATTCAACTCCAGCCCAACAACTCAACTCCCTCACAATAAAGGAATGCACTTGCAACATATACAATAAATATCACAATTCTGTTGTAACAAACTTTAACTGTATAGATATACAAATCCCTGTATATATACTCAATCAATGAATGGAAAAAGCGTGGCGATTACATTATAAAATTTGTTTCATCATCTCTTACAGCGAGGGCTGACACTTACTTGTGACTTGGACACTTTTTGGGCTCATTCACCCACCATTCATGTAGAGAAATCATAAGAAGTAGGGGACAAAACATAGCTTGGTATAACTTGGTGTGGAATAAGAAACTTCGCACTAAATGGTCTTCTTTTTTTTCCTATGTTGGTAATGAGGGACAAGGTAATAACTTTTTGATAAGCCAAATTATCTAAACCTCGGTAACAAATGCTTCTTATACAAAGAAAGTTCAGAATCTCTTATGCATCTCTTCTTTAAGTGTAGATTCTCCTCAGCCATTTGGAAAGAAGTTTTGTACCTATGCCACTTGAACAAATCCAACCTCGACTACCTTGAATTCATGGAGTGGTTATAGAAAGAGAAACATTTGAAGAGTGATAGGGATGCATTTATGATAGTCTTTAGATCATGCTTTTACATGACTCAAGATGCTTTCGTGAGTACGGAGAAAACCAAGAAAAGTGTACAAATGGAGCTTAAACTACGGGTTGAGGGCAAATAGTTATCAACAAGAGATCCACAAACTGTAGCGATGGGATTAAAGCGACATTGAGAATATAGGATATTATTCTGGATGTTTAAACAATTTATAGAAAGGAAAGACGAGCTTTGGTAAGGAATGACTATGAAGTATGAACCTTTAACTTGAGATATTTGTTGTAGAGGCTAGTCTCCAGGTTGAAGTGTGTAACAAAGAAAGGGAGTTGCTTTAATAAGGGTTTTAGTTTTAGGAGAAGTCAGAAATCCTAAAGCGGGTGTTGTATATGAAACTGGACTCTGTCCAATATTATGGTATCTTATTCTGTCTTATAAATCTTAGCCATTTATTTATGCGAGTCTCACGTTTATTTATGTAGGATCTACGTGGGATTTACATAAATAAATGACTGAGATTCATGGGACAGAATAAGACACTATAAAATTAGATAGAGGATCTGGACTCGTTGTACGTTGGTTGATTGTCCTCTTCTCCAGAGTTTAAACACTATCTTTTCGACTTTTCTGGATTCAAGCTAGTAATAAAGCCGCCCAATGAATATTACCCTCAAGATAAGGTAGCATACAACTAGTTGGAATATAGTATAAAGCTAGAAGAATAATTTATTATTAATAAAAGTATTTTATTATTAAAATAAATAATTTAAAAATTAAAATCTTATTTATAAATTAATATTTATTTGAAATATATTTTAATTATTAAATCAAATTTTATTTGAATATTTATATATTTTA
>JANIJH010000001.1:34550088-34564794 GCA_024520975.1 Erythroxylum areolatum | reverse complement strand
TATTTATTTGAAATATATTTTAATTATTAAATCAAATTTTATTTGAATATTTATATATTTTAAATATAATTATATTTATTAATAGTTATTAAAATTTAGTTACATATTTATTTAATTATATAAATTAAATTAAAATATTTATAATTTTATTTATAATTCATTTTAATTTATTAAATATTAAATATTGAATTAAATTATTCATAATTATATTAAAATTTAAATAATTAAATAATATATTAAATGATAATAAGTCAAATTATAGAAAAAACAAAAACAAAAAACAAAAACTACTTTTTATGGTCTTCATAATTTTTGAAAACTGGAAGAAATCAAAACTAAAAAAACTGAAAATTCAAACAAACAAACTGTTTTACTTAATTTAAAAACAAAAATAAAAAAAAATAAAAAATAAAAACAAACATTTGGAGTTTGTTTAGTGAAATCCACGGCAAAAGCAGCAAAACAAAATTGTTTAGTGAAAGTCACGGCAAAAGCAGCAAAACAAAAGTCAAAACAAAATTGTTTAGTGAAAGCCACGGCAAAAGCAGCAAAATAAAAGTCATACTCTTGCTCTGTCGAAAAGGCGTAGGTACATCATTTATCTACAAGCTTTCGGTGCTTAATGTTCATATCACAAAGCCAACCTATCAGGTTTATGAGTTTGCTCAACTTGAAAAAGGGCCAGTGCCATACGCCAATTCACTTGCATCAGATTAGAGTTGATAAGCCAGAGGTGAAGTTGGTCGCTATGATAGTGTTTGGTATGAACGAAAAGCAATGAAAGAAGCATTTTTGTAAAGCCCAAGTTATGATGTTTTTCTTTCTTTTAAGTGCCAACAAAATAACTCATTCATTGGGTTATTGGCAACACAAAATCAGTAAGATATAAGCTTTGAGTACTTCCTATGGAAAAAACCAATGGAGCAAGTTCAGAAGCTCACTCTGACTAATAAGAGACCAGGATCCTGTACTTAATCAGTGCACTAAGTTCCAACTTAAAACTGACTAGCCAGTGCTACAGATTTAAACATAAATCGAATAAAGAAGCATTCTCTAAACAACCAAAACTCACAACTGCCTTCAAACCACCACCACGAAGCCTAGGAATTGGTACAAATGCAAGAGGCTCATTTTGAGGCCTCATCAAGATTTGATAGGGGATCCTAATTCTTAATAAGGGAAACTCAAAATGAAAAAGGAACTTCTTGGTTAAAGGAAATTTAACTCTATGCATCATAATTGCAGAGGTTCTCGAACCCCATATATTCATGATGATCAATCTTCCAAATCATGTTTGATATGCCAACACCACCTACCAAACAAAGCAGAATTTTTTTTGAGAATGAAGAGCTGTAAATGATTAGGAACATATGACAAGGGTGGAGAATCAATTCTCACCTAGAGAAATTGCACTAACAAATATAGTGAAAGCCAGGATGAAGATGATGAGGGATGCTCTTCCAAGAATAATGATTAACCTTCTCACAACATGCTGGCCAATAAAAGCAGCAATTGTAGCCACAGCCACAAAATACAGAGCTGTCAAAGCACAATTCAGTATGTAAGTTCATATAATTACACAATATATCCATCTACTCATCCTAAATTCAAGGTTCTTTTCTTGCATAACTGGCAGCCTTCGGATTTACACTTTTAAAAGAACGAAATAACAACAGTTTGCTAGCGTTGTTGACAAATGACATACCATAAGGTACTGGAAAACGTTTTAGAAGGTAGTATTCTACAACAGACATGGATGAGGAGAATGTCATTGCAAAAGTGGCTGTTGCACTTGAGACCTGCACAAAAAATCACAAAACATTTGATGCCAGACTACTTAAATCCATATTTAACGGCATAACAAGGTTAATTTTATCTTCAACTGGAATGTTTAAGTGGCCCTCTTCCATTCATCAGATAATAGTATCATAAGGTCTAACTAGTTTAGGGCCTTGTGTATGTGTCATATACATTGTTTACTTGTTGGATGAAGTCTACATGAAATTCTACGAAATCAGGAAAAGTTACAAGAACTTGATTATGTTTTTATGATAAAGAAAAAGTTTAAGATGTAGGCATCTATAACCTTTCATGAGTAATTAATTCACACAAAGGTTACGCAGCAAATGCTAAGACTTGTAACTTGAAAACCAAAGCAGTTGTTTCTGAGACCCATATTAATACCACTTTTGAGAAGTCTCGATTTAACTTCTCCAAACTTCTCAGGGACCGTGAGCATTGTGTCCTCCCGTTACTAGTTTCCATTCCCATATTCATTCTTTGAGCTACTTTGAATTGAGTCAAAATTTGAATTTCATGCTTCAGAAATACTAAACAAGGGAATTAATCAAGAAATTCTAAGCTAGGGACTGATTATCATGTGGCGAACTATATCACAATCTGTTTCCTTTTTGTTTCTTTTTCTTAACCAAAAATCAAACAAAATTTGACTCACTTGAGGAGGGACTCCCAACTCCAAAAATAGTGGACCCATGATGAATCCTCCACCTAGCCCAAGCAGCCCACCAACTATTCCAGATATTACGCCAAAGCTACAATAAATAGCAAGCTGAAGCACTTTGAAATCTGTGCCCTGGTCTCCCTTGGATGCAATTACTCTCCGTCCCTTATACAGGCTTACTGCTTCATAAAGAGATACCCCAACAGAAACTGGGATCTGTCAAACATGGAATACAACGTCAAGGAATTACCATGCTAAAAGTCAAAACTCATTCCAACACTAATCAGATATCATAACATCGCTTCTAGCTCTGAACATTCATGAATACAAACTCAAATGAGCGCATGCGACACAAATAGAACATGTGATAGAGATCATTACTGTTGGGAACGTACCTGTAACAAGTTTAATACCCAATATGATGGTGAACAAGTGACTGTATGATTCTGTTGAAAATTTTAACACTTAGTATCAGTGGAAATGGACATGGCATAAGTTAAGAGAAGTGGCGGAATGAATGTCAGACAAAACTGAATAGGCTAAACCTTTGCTATCTGCAGTGCAAGGAATACAACCCATACAAGAACAAGCAACCCAAGTTCTTTCCAACAAACATTTTCAAGGACACTGACCTGCAATAATCATACTACGTTAGCTTTGAGATGCTTGCGTAGAAGACTTTAACCAATGGAGTATATTTACCTCTGGTTCTTTATTTTCTTTTTGAGGGTCACTGCTGGGACCACTGGGAAGAGGTTTGTATTCCACTTGAGCATTCTCTGACACAATATTGAAATCGTTAAGTTTCAGAGAATGATAATCACCTTATGATCTTCTATAGTATCAAAGGAATATACAATCAACTCACCATTCGACTTTGAATGTCTAGCAGACTCCTAAAATGGATAAAAAAAAAGAAAACTGATTAATCTTTCTTGCCAATGGGTGTAATGCAGAAATCCAACCAGAATTGTCTCAGTTTTAAGAAGCATGAAAAACAGACTACTAACGTCAATATGTGATTAACCAAAGAATTTGAGCTCATGTCCATGTAGGATATAGTAGTGTTCATTTACATAAGTACTTGCTAAATGTAACCAGTGAAACTTTAATGAGTGAGCAACAAATGAGAAACACGATCTGAAACTCGAACATAATGGAACAATGTTTACCTGTTTCATTATTGTTTCCTTTTTCCATGTCTCAATACCTTTAAAAAATGCCTTTGTTGAGGTACCTGTAAACCATGACTCAATGGTAATTAGACAATGATGGTTGGAGGAGCGGAAGACAAGAAAAAGGCAGTGCAATTGAAGTATATACCTACAAAGAGTATAATAAGTAGCACTGTCACCATCCAATCCGCAAATAACACATTGAAAGCAACACCAATACTAATTCCCAGCATGAGCATGGGTTGGATAAGCAGAGCCAGATCATAGTCAATGATGGGCATGTCGAGCGTAGGATGCCTTAGCTTAAGATTACAGTAAACAGTTGATGCAGCTGCACCCATTATCATACCTATCAACAACAGAATAATCAGATAAATCATGTCATCGTGTAAAAGAACATAACAATTTTCGGAAGATGAAACTACAAATTCCATATGATTTCATTGCCTCGTTTTGCCACTCCAGTGAGTACATGGTAAATAGCTTGTTAGGCAAACTGGCAGTTTACAGCATTCACTATAAAAATACATCATACTATGATATTGAAGTCGTCAAACATAGTAATTAGTGTCCAAAAGTTTCTCACTTCTTTGCAACAAAGTAGCTAATTATATAATAAAATTATGTCCAATTTGTAACTGCACTTAGAGAAGAAAACTACAGCTCGACAAATTGCATCAAGCTCCAATTAGGTTTTTAAATCAATGCTATTTTTATCAGGTAACACACAATAATAAAAATAACGACGTAGGAACGGAGTCAAGTCAGTGAAACAGTTGTCTCCTTCAAGAAGCCTTTTCTATCTTAGAGAGGTTGACTGATTAGTAATTTTTTTTCTGTGATCGTGATTTAGTCTGCAAGCCACTCAAAATGCAGTAGCAATACTAAAATATTTTTGCAGCCACCTTCGTTTCCTTATACGTGCCTGCATATCCAATCATTGAATCAATGAATTCTTTTCCCTTTTCCTTTTCCTTTTCCTTTCATTATCTATCAGCTTACGGACAGAAAAAAAGGAACCTCTAGCATAAATATACAAAAGTATCTTACATTTAGAAACAGCAGTTGCGGACTTAGGATCAAACCCAATAATTAAGCTGAGCATGGGAACAAAAATGCCACCTCCACCAACTCCGCCTACACTCCCAAAAGCTGCTCCAAAGAATCCAACGAAAGTACCCAACACAATTCGCCAATCAAATTTCATGTCCTGTATACATAATGCAAATAGAGCACGCACCCATCACAATTCGCCAATCAAATTTCATGTCCTTTATGCATAATGCAAATAGAGCACGCAAAGCTACATCAACTCTAGGAGAAAAAAACAAGCAAGAAAAACATTGACTACGCCTTAAAGGACCGTTAAAATACAAACTTCCCACTAATAAAGCCAAGTGGATTATTTGACCCCTTTTCAAATACATCCACAAAATGCTCATCATCACAGAAGTTAGTAACCTTTTCCACCCTCTGCTAACCCACAACTAACAACTAAAGTTGATATGACCAAAGAGATTTCAATACTTGAATTCAAAGAGAGAAGTGATAGAAAAACATTATAAAAAAACCTTTACCGGCCAAACGTGTTCATAACTCGTCCTATCAGATTGCCATAAGAAATTTGCAGCTTTCAAGAAGTAACTAGAGAGAGTTTCCTCTGTTCCGTTCACTCCTGAAACTTCACGTCTGAATCCTCTCTCGGCCGAAACAACCAAAAAAGCTAAGAAAAAGTTGAGCAAGAATGTTGCATAGGTTCTGAAAATCCGCCGTTTAGCCCCGAAGTCACCCATCAGATTCTCAATTATCAGCAGAATTGTCCTTCCAAGCACCTTGGATAAATTTCACCTCGGAATCTGAAATTGCCAACCAAGTGGGAAGTTCTAATCTGGCGGCAACAGATCAAAGATTTGTCCTTTTTCGTTACTTACCACGTCCAAAAGGTAGAAGAAGAACAAAAGCAGATCAATGTTTCATAGCAAGCAAGAACAAAGACAAGTGTGTGCTTGGTTTCACGATAACGACATGAAAAGAAAGAATGAAAATTCAAGTAAAACGAAGGACAAAAAACCACAAAGAAACAAAAGAGGGTATTGTACTATTATGATTGAAGGTCTAGCTAATGGTAAGTGATAATTCGTTGGTTCCTCGAGACAGGCGGATCCTTAAATAGGAAAAGGTTGCGACCCAGAAAGTTTTTCGGGAAAAAAAAGGAAAAGGCTTTGTTAGGAGTTAGGATTAGGACCAAAGGAACCTCCAAACATTATCCGGAGTCGCGGTGTGATCATGGAAGCCTACAAGCGTTCATTGCTCTGCTATTAGAGAGAAGCTTTTAGACGTCTCATGTAATGTTATAAATTTATTTGTTTTATTGCAATTATTTCAGTATAACTAACTTATTGACAACTTGAGAAATGTTGTCTTCTTCTTCGTCTTTACAAAAAAATTGTTTAATTACTTAACTCCAGTCGTTTTCAAAAAAAAATGGATTCACCAACCAAAATTTAATTGCTTTAACTCCAGTCGTTTTCATTGTATTGTGTCTTCCAACGTATGCGAAAATTAGTACAAATTCTGAACTTCGAAATGTATCAGCGTTATTTAAGGAAAATCAATAATTCACTTAAGATAAACTGATAGGATTTGGAGCCTTTAAGATGGATAACTTAGAGCTCTAGGGATGTTGGTAGCTTTCGTAAGGAGTAATCTTGTATTTAGCTAATGCTTTTGTTAATATATTTATTCATTTACAAAAAAACATTATCCAAATTGTTATCAAAGCATAATATTAATTACCAACTTCCTCAATAGTTAATATGCTGACTTCACTTAATCTCCACTCTGTCTATCACGTATATTAGAATTATCGACAATCACTTGATCTCCTAAAAGAAATAGTGACAATGGATAAGCTATCTACTTATTAAGGGGAACCGATTTTTATCCTTAAAATCAAATAACTCAAAATGTAAATATAAAGCTTAGTCAAGTGATTAAAACATTCATATAATATAAAGTTACAAAACATTACTCAGTCTAATCCGAATAATTAATAAACATCTCAAAATTTTACCAAATAATGATTAACACAAATATTAATTTATAATTGCCATTTATGCTTTATCTCATAATTAACTGAATTGGCTAACCCTACTTAACTTAATAGGTTTACATCTAATGGTCTGTCAGCTTATGTCTACTGATCATAAACTCTAATCAAGTAGAAACATAATTAGATATATAAATATTAGCACATATTACCTCAATTTATCAATCTCATTAGGTACTTCGGTACTACTCTAGTACCTAGCTATTGGTAGGATATCCCCAAGGCTTAGAATATCTCAGCACTATTCCAATTCCTAACTATCAACACAGAATATCCCGGTACCATTTCAATACCTAGACATCAGCACAGGACATCTCCAGGAATCAAGAGACCTCGGTACCTACTCTACGAACAGATATCTAGTCATCGTTCGCTCATCTCTAAACAACCTATCAATCTATGACCATCAAATGTAGCATATCCTAAGCAAGCCACATATTCACAATTTACACCAATTATTCACAATCTATTATTGGTCAGTCTTTACTTAATAATACAATTACACAATTAACAAACAATACACCTCATATAAATCATAAAAGCAAACCACCTTATACTTTGTTGATTATTTGTTAAATAAAAAAGTTTTATTTTACGATGGACAAAACATTCGTCGATAAATGTGGAGGAAAATTATCCCGACAAATTTTCTAACAGAATATAGCTACGAATGGAAAATTCTTGCCAGTAAAATAGATAGGAATGCTTGGCGACATAAATAAATATTGAGGTTCACCGGCGGAATGTATTCCATTGGTAAATTTCAAAGATAAACGTCATCGTTTGCTTCAGCTTCAACTTTTTTAATTAAACAAAAACGATGTCGTTTTTGTTTAACCTAAAAGCTATCGAAGCCCCTCTCTCTCTCCTTGATCGCATTTGGCTTTTCTCTCTGTCGTCGTCATCCCACCATCCTCCTCGCTGTCCCTACCAAAGTCCCATTGTCCTCATCTTTGTCGTTAATGAAGCCCCCCTCCTCTGACTCTCTATCCCCATCCCCCAACCCCCCCGTCACACATGCTTTAGGGCCTGAAAGGGTATAGCATCTGCTTCAGAGACAATGACAGCTAAGTATGGTCTATAGCTCTTCTCTACAACACTTTGGTTTTGATATGATATGAATAACTCTTTATTATGATTTATAGTACTTGTGAAACTAATGGACCAACCAAACAAACATTAAAATTAATCCTTGATAACTAAACTAATGCCCTGTGTAGTTCTTGGAAACATTATGTTAGGAGAACATGTATAAAGAATCAATACAATTCTTAGTGTATAAAATGGAAACCTCGATAATCTAAGGCAAGGCTATTTCTTTTATACGGTATGAATAGAAACAATTTTGAGAGAGAAATTACTTACAATTTCAAGCTATAATCTTCTTTTCTCCACATGTGTTATCCACCTCATATTTGAGAAACTTGTTGGAAATTCTAAATTATATTCACATAAACTTGAACATGGAATACTGAAATATCTATGAGGGGAAAATGTTGTTTTGGCTTTTTGCTTTACCCATTCAAATATCATGTGTACTTGCATTCAGGATACTATTCTAAATTTTGAATTTAGTGTTTAATTCTTTAGTCATTTTGATATAAAATGTCAAATAATTGCCATTTTATGCATTTATAGCATTTTCTAGACTATTCGTTTAAAGTTTCATTTCAATTGGATATGCAAAGATTAATTGTAAAATCCATTTTAGGTATTAAAGTAGTTTTCCACTCATAAATAGAAATTTAATGTCGTTGTTACACAGAGCTACCTAAGTAATTCGGCTGAATATTATTATAACTTGCCTGAATATAAGGAGCGAGATTTCTGACGATCAACTCAAATATGCTTTTCATTTTCTAGTTTTTCTTTTTCTTTCCTAAAGAGGTTACAATTTTCTTAATTTTGAGAAAACAAAGATAATTGTTTGATGGTTTTTTTTAATAGCATCATCCCATCACCTAAGATGCTTAAATTTGTATTTAGTGCATGAGATAATGTTGATGATCTTATAATCTTTTGCACTTCGAAATTCATCAGGGAAATCTTTTACTTTGAAATTTAGTACATTTACTCCACTGTGATTGCTTTAGAGTAGTTTAAATGTTTAAAAAAAACATATACAACATTTCACAAAAGATTAACCATTTTTTATAATGAATTAATACATGATATTTTTGCATAACTAAAAAATGAATATGTAATAAATGGAATTCAAAATAACATAAAAGTTAATCTACTTAGGATCATATAACGAACATTTGTGTCAACTAAAAAAATGTATTTCAAAACTATACTAAAATTGTACTTTGATTATAGTGTGATGTTATTTGTTGCATAGAATTATGGTTTTTTTATATGTTGTGGTGGTATTCTTTATATTTAGTTGTGGTATTGACATATTAAAGTAAAGATACTTTTATATAGAGTTATGATATAAATTATGTAGTCATGGTATTCTCTATATATTATATTGATTTTTTATATACTTAATTATGATATAAACATATTAAAGTAAAGTTGATACTTATTTGTATAGTGTAATGATATCTTTTATATGGAATTAGTGTATAGTTTGTATGGTGTTGTGTTATTATTTATATGTTGTGATGATATTCTCAGTACTCTATTATGTTATTGACACATTAAAGTAATATGACTACTCATTTGTATAATGCAATGATATTTTTATATATAATCATGGTGTAGAATGTATATAGTCAACATGTATTTATATGTTGTTATATTGTTCTTTATACCTAGTTAGAGTATTGAAAAATTAAAGTAAAAACAATATTTATTTATATAATTGATGATATTTCTTGTATAGATTTATAGTATAATTTCTATAGAGTCATAGTATTCTTTATAAGTTATGATGGTATTCTTTGCACTCAATAGTGGTATTAATATACTAAAATAAATATGGCATTTGTTTATATAGTGCAATGGTGTTTTTTTTATATAGAATCATGGTATAGTTTGTATAAATTCATGATATTCTTTATATATTATTATGGTATTGTTTGCACTCAACTATGGTATTGACAAATTAAAGTAAATATGATACTTATTTGTATGGCATGATGATATTTTTTTACATTGAATTATGGTATACATTGTATAGAGGGTATTCTTTATAAGTTATGATGGTACTCTTCATATTTATTAATAATATTCTTTTTGTTTAGTTAGATATAATGATAAATTGACTAGTATAACCATATTTTAGATCAAACAGTTATTATGTCGATCAAAAGTTACCACTTCCACTAAGCTACCTATTTTAGTTTAAACTATTTAATGAATTATCTTTTTCCTGTAGTATATGTTAATTCAACGCCTCTTCCATTTGTTATTTTTTGAGATGGATGTGACATGCCTATCTATTTTAGTGTTTAATTTAAGTTTTCTCTTACATTTTAGCTTTCTTATCCCTTCCACTCTGAAATACCTATCATTTTCCATTCACTTTTCACAATATCTTTTATCAAGTATCAAATACCCAACTATTTTCCATTCAAATACCTACTATTTCACATTTAATATTTATGTTATCCTAATAGTTGACTATGATGGGCAAGTGAAATTTAAAGAGAAAAAACTTGAGATAGAGTGAAAAATGTAATTGTTGGGTATATTCTTAATAAAACTGAGATTATGATAAGAAACATAAAAAATACACTTACCATTCTGTATGTATTTTATGTCACTTCATTACTTTTGGTTCTTGCTTAAGTTTAGATAAGGTTTTTACGATGTTAGGTCAACCAGAGAATAATTAAAAAAATGTATTTTGTAAGGCTTTTAGTTTTACTTTATGTAATCTAGCATATAAATTTACTATTTACCTTTTATCTTTATTATAGGTGTATAATTGCTTTCTTTGTTTCATGATTTTACACCTTCCAATTTATATGTCTAACCTCTCTTTTTTGTATATAGAGAGTAACTCGTACTGATATTAAGATAATAACAGTTCTATCTTAGGTGAGATACTCTAATAATTGTTGTTTCTTTATTATCAAGTTAATACTATTTAACTACTTATAAGTGCTTCAATCTTATCTTGTTTCTTTTTTCTTATATATATATGGTTTTCGACAAGGTTAGAAGGTAATCTTCGTATGTATTTAGACTGATTGGTTAGGGCATCACATGTTATGAATTATGTTACTTAGAATCCATATGATTAACATGCCATTATAAAAACAAACTTTTCTTGAAGTTTTTATCAAATGATTATATGTCCCTAGTGCTTTTACTTGTATAAGTGAAATTCCTAATTATTGACTAGCCATTGTGATTAGTTCAAGTCTTCATTTAAATGCTTATATATGAATGTTGGTTTGAGTATTGTGTGTTATAAATGACGCATATGTTCATCAAAATCCCTATTATACACCAAAATGTCATCAAAATACAAAATAACAAACTTCTAGTGAATGCACACCAAATATGATTAATTAATCTTATAAAAGTGCTTGGTGTATTTGTGATTTCAAATGGCATTACTAGTCATTCATAAAGTCGTTTTTTTTTTCTATTTTGAATGTAGTTTAACACTCACCCCCTCCCTCATCCTAATTTGACAGTATCTAAAATTTAAATCAATTTTCATAAAGATATTAGACCTATAAAACTCATCTAGCGTCTTATCTAACTTAAGAATAGGATGGTGATACTAGTTATTGATTATAAACCTGCAATCAATGCACATTTTCTATTATCCATCTTTCTTATAGAGAAAAAGTTTAGTAGATAAGCAATTCCCATATTATTTTATTTTGCATAAAAACTCACTTTTCCTTTTTCTTTTCTCTACTTTTTTTCTATTTTTAATTTAATTTTTGAGCTCTTAACCTTACTAACATTTTCAAAATGTGTTACTTGTTAGCAATTTGATACGATGATCTTTTTTTTCTGTTTATAATCAAACTTTTGCTAGATATAGAACCTAAAAACTTAGAATATAATTGGTTTGGATAGAACAATGTAAGGCTTATATCACTTGAATACACATCCTACCAATCTAACTTCATCATCACCCCTCACTCAACCATCAAAACTGAATCTAAAACATCTCTTGCTTTCTTTGATTTAATGAAATAATATTAAATCATTCCAATTTATGAAATTATATAATGGAATTGCCTTAATTCCTAGATTAAAACTAATACATTGTTCTATCCATTGATATGTTGAAATTGATGTAATCATGTTACACAAATGCAAACTAAATATGGAAGAAATTTATGGACAAATCCTTATCCTTATCATCTATTAATTAATTGCATATTATTTTCATATATGCAACACACATTGGCAATGTTTGGATATTGCCATTAATGCATTCAAGACTAGATTTGAAATTTTATTTTATTTATATTAACATTGATCCATGAAATAATTGTTTAGATAATGAATTGGAGTTGAATATCTTTCTCTTCATTGTTTCTAATCCTTTCATTTAGAATAAGCATTAGTAGTGTTATTGCATTTCAATAGAAGTAAGGGAGATTATGATAGTCAACTTTAATCATAAGGAAAATGGTATAATGTCGAACTTGGTATAAGGAAGTACTTGTTTGGAGCACTATGAAGCTTGCTATTTGAACTGTATGTCTTAATATAAATTCCATTACATTATGCCTAACATAACAAAATAGTGGTTAGAGATTATAAGCATATGTCTTATGGCAAGTTTTGGTTTATTTTAGTATGGAATATACTGATAAAGTTTTATGATCCATTTATTCTAGCACTTATGTAAGAGAATTCCCAAGGTAACAAAAGAAGTAACAAAATTATTATGTTTATCTCTTTTTGATGTTTATATCACATGTTTGAAGTTTTCTGCTTGTGTTGGTATTTATCACATGCTTTTGTTGACTTTACATCGATAATTGATTGTAATAGTTTCAAATGTTAATGCTTATAGTGAAATTTAGTGTTGTATGCAATAGATATAAATACAAAACTATCGTATTATATTAAATACAAAATATTCTTTTTTCGCAGGCCCTGTTTTGTGTTGAAGAGCATTGCTCATCTTTCTTCTTTGTAGTCTATGGTTGTCCATCCATCTAGGTAAGTCATCTAACTAATGTCTATCATATGTGTTGCTTTAATAGTATGAGTATTTGTGTTTGAGTTTTATGTGAATGCAAAGGAGGTCCTAATTTTGTGCTGTTGTTTAGAATATTCTTATAATCATTGATAAGTTTTTATGTTCTTCTTTAATAGTCTAAGTATTTATGCTTGGGTTTTATTTGAATCATTGATAAGTAGATGTATGATTTACATAAGTATTTACTATATGTGACATGTGTTGGAGATCTTATGGATGATCCAATACATAATAACACCCTAAGACAGTTTATAGGCTGGAAACCTGTGATGCAACTCCCATGAAGCTTATTAGTGAAAAGTTCCACGAGTTTAGTAGTCACATCGAGAACTTTCTTTCTCCATTCATATGGTGTAACAATGCTACATATCTTAGTGTTTCTTTTAATTCAAACTTAGTGTATGAATTTAAATCAAAAAATTAAAACAAGTAGTAAGGTGTATTGTTACAAAAAATTCACAATGATTTAAGGCATAATAAACCCCTAGGATAGCATATAGGCTAGAAACCTGTGATGCAACTCCTATAAGGCTTATCGGTGAAAAATTCCATAAGCTTAGGAGTCACAACGAGAACTTACTTTCTTGATTCATATGGTGAAACAATGTCACACACCTTAGTGTTCCTTTTAATTTGAACTTAGTCTACGAACTTGAATAAAAAAATTAAATAAGTAGTAAGTTGTATAGTTACAAAAAATTCACAATGATTTGAGACATAATAAACTCCTAGGATAGTATCTGGGTTGGAAACATGTGATGCAGATCCCATGAGACTTATCGGTGAAAAATTCCACGGGCCTAAGAGTCACAAAGAGAACTTGGTTTCTCAATTCATATGGTGTAACAATGCCACATACCTTAGTGTTTCTTTTAATTCAAACTTAGTGTACGAACTTGAATCAAAAAAATTAAAGAGTAGTAAGTTGTATAGTTACAAAAAATTCACAATGATTTGAGGAATAATAAACCCCTAGGATGGTATATAGACTGGAAACCTAATATGTGCTTAATTATTGATACATTTAATCCTTTACACTTAGTGATTAATGATATGAAAATGCTTAAGATACTCACTATAGTTCTTATAAGGTTTTAGGTACAATTCAGATGATAAAGAGCTAAAATGAGTCGAAAGCACTATAATTGACTTGTCTTCTTGAGAATCACACTTACCTGTCTCCATGAAGCAAGAACGAGAAGGATCAGAGCAAGAGAAGACAAGAAAATACATAAAATGAAGAGCATGAAGAGTGTTGAACCAGCTCACGGCCATGCATGATTTGTCATGGTTGTGAGATGTAGGTGTCATAGGCGTGACACATTTGTCACACCCATGACTGTTTTCCTTGTCAGGCTCACGACTGTGAGCCTCAATTAAGGTGGCTCATTGTGAGACGCTTATAGCTCACCTGAGCCCTACTTTTTAATATAAAAGCATCGTTTATATAACAACAAAGAGGGTATGAAAGAAGAGGAGTGTTTTTGGCTAGGAGAGCTTCAGAAGCTTCAGGCGAGATGAGAAAACGGGCAAACCTCTCAACTGTGAGAGACCTATGGATTGATTATGTTATCCTATGTTTAATGTTTGGATGTTGTGTAAGAATGATTGAATGCTCTATTTGATTATTTTTATGTAAGAACCCATTAGTAGAATCGAATACAATATGTAATTGTTGTTTTTTCGATTCATTTGTAGGTACTAATGGTTCATAGTTATTAGTGTTGGACCCCGAACTTTTCTTAGAAGACTATAACTATTAAATGAGAAATTTTGGTGATTAGTCATGAGTAAAGAACAAATGATGAAAATTCTTGAATTAGAAATGATA
>JANIJH010000001.1:34537221-34549988 GCA_024520975.1 Erythroxylum areolatum | reverse complement strand
AAGCCCTATCCGAGAGCAAGAGGAAAGACAACATTGAACTTGGATTGTCAAGCGAATTTAGATGGGTAATCTATTTATAGTTATTGTGTGATTGGGCAAATTCTTGCCTATGTGTGTGTATGTGCAACTTGCTTGATAGTGAATTATGTGGTTATTAAAAATGCATTGTGACTTATGAATTTTGATCAAGTTATGCCATGAATCCATGTCATGGCATTTTGTGTGAATATAAAGATAGAAAAGCATGAAAGTTTGAGCATATGATAAAATGAATATATGCTTTTGTTTGGCGGAGAGTGGAACCATTTTGTTCGTCACGTGCACGTTGACAAGAGCTTTCTCCCGGCTACCTGCTTGTGGCATATGAGCTCCGAAATGGACTCATTCTGTTTATGGTGTAAACTTCGGTTTCACCATTCTGTTTCCTTGAAACCCTCGAGTCATTTGTTTTTGCATTGCATCTTTAAATTGTCAAGTATGATACATTTGAATGCGTTGTGTTATGCATTAACTTGCTTAATTAAGTTCTTGAACTTTATTGGTCAATGATCAAATTGCTAGAACAGATTTGAGAATACTTGAATTGCTAAGTACATATACATATATATGTTTGAATTTATGCTAGTTACCGATGGCTATAAATATATTAGCCACTGAGTCGTGTAGCTTAACCCATTATTTTTCCCTCCTCAGGTGCAGAACAAGATGATAGTTGATCCTTGCAGGGCATCAAAAACTCCAAGATATTTAGAGACTTTTGTACTAAGTTAGTGACTATTTTGAATAGCCTTATAGGCATATCAACATTGAGCATCATTTTGTGTTTGTATTAAGCTTGGATATGTATGATGTTATGTAAGTAAAGTTTGTTTAAACTTTTTGGCATTGCAATGACATGAAGAATCGAAGTTTCTTTTGTGTGTGGGCATGTTTAGCTTGTGTTTAGATTTGAATGTATGTGTTGTTTAAAATGTTGGTGAAATTTCAGATTCTGAGTGTTTCGCCGCAGCGAACCCTTCTAAAGGTGCCTTCGCCGCAGCGAACCCTTCTGAAGGTGCCTTCGCTGCGGCAAAGAACCACTCTCGCCGCAGCAAATCTTTCTGAGGGCGTCTTCGCTGCGGCGAGGAATGACTTTCGCCGCGGCGAGGAATGACTTTCGCCGCGGCGAACTTCCCTTTGCTGCCATGCTGAGAATTCCTTTAAATAAAAATGTTTTCCACCCTTCATTCACACCTATGACACGCGACTGTTCCAGATGGTCTTCTCAGAATTCATTTCAAGACCCGAGTCAAATATCTTCTGGTATCCGAATCGATCGTTGGGCTCCGAAAACAGGGTCTAACAGAAGAAGTACCAAAATATAAAGTGCTAATTGAGCATATTGGAACTTATTTAATTGTAGCATATTTGTTAACTAAAGGATTACCACCTAAAATGTTTACTAGCTGTATTGAAAGAATTGGCATTATAGATAAGCCCTCGTTACTATGAGGTCATGTTATATATATACATATGTTTGGATATATGCCATTATTATTTTGACATTTATGAATTATATTAAAGTTATGTTTTTGCTTATTTGTTAGTTGTCTGAATGTTTTATTGTGATGATAAATTATATTTTAAGAAAAAGTTAAAGTTGAGAATTACAGTATCTCTCGATTATAGTTAATTTGAGTTGAGTTAATTATGTGATACTAGGAAGGAATCATGTTGTTAGATGACTTGTGACCGTCATGATCCCATCATTTCAATTTTATTCAAGTTTGATGGCTTGATAGATTCAATATATGGTGCACACTTGTATTGTCGGATCATCAAGGTGTAACATAGGTCAATTGGGAGATTATTAGATAAATTTAATAATCATAAAAGTGTGGCCTATATTACTAGGGTTGATTCTAATATAAGGTGGGCCCAAGGTAATGGTTATTAGATTTATAGAGAAAATTAGAGTCATTAAGGTTTTATTATAATAAATAAAAACCCTTCCCTCTTCCTTCCTAATGTAAGTTAATAGTTATCAAAGAAACATACATTCTCATACCATTAAAAAAAAGAATGAAGAAAAGCAAAAGGAGAGAGAGGATAAAATTCTTTGTGTAGAGAAGGTGTTTGCAATTAGAAAAGGATTAAAGACCTACAAATGTAGACACATATTAAGCATGAATCAACGTTAGTATTTCTTTTTCTCTCTTATAGTATGAATCCTAATTGAATAGGTTGAATCAATTGTGTTATAGATGATCTTAGGAGAATTCTAGAGTTGAAATATTGTCAAGAATATTAAAGATTAAATTTACACAAAAATCATATAAAATAGACATAAAATAACAGTTAGAAATTTTACCTATATTTTAAGAGATTTTTAGGTTATTAACCTCCACAACTTCCTCCCAATTTTTTGCAAAACAAGCACAATGAGGAAATTTATGAGAAATGTCATATGCAGGAGAAAGATGGTGCATTTAGACACACTTAGCAGTTGGAAAATGAAGAGAAAGATGAAGAAGGAGAGCTAATTTTGTTGGTGTTCTCTTCATTTTCCAATTGCTAGCATTTTATACATGTTTGATGGTTTATGGACTAGGTTGCTTTTATTTTGTGAGCTTTACATTAAATCTTTCTTCAAAGTTGACAAAAACCTAAAAAGTTTCTCTTGAATTTAAAAATAGTGAAAGATTAAACTTTTTTGTTTGAAAAATATAGTCACTTCCATTGAATCATAGAAACAATATCCTTATCTTTTAATTTTATCACTTGATAATTCAAAATTTTCCAATCTCACTCTGTCACATTCAAAGTAGAAATGAATCGAAATAATTCAAGTTTCATAAATTATCCTTCTTTTTGTTTTCGTTAAAACTAACATGAAATTTACAATTTATAATAATAATAAGCAATTTATAGATCAAAACTGACATAAATTAACATTTCTTCTAATGGATATTGTAACACATTTTAATTTATGACATTAAATAATTTTTAAATTCAAGTACGATAGCTTTGAAATTAAAAAGCATAAAGTGTGAACGAATTATTGAATCATTTGATGAAAGGCTTTCTCAATCTTTTATTTCTTGTAATTTGTTTATATACAACTTACATGGAATGCTCTAGAACTAAAGCTGCTAACTAACTATGGAATGATTGAGAACTAGAGCAACTAATAAGCACCATATATACTTTAATACCCCTCTTCAAGCTGGAGAATACACATTGTGTATGCCCAGCTTGGAAATGTTAGAACGGAAATGAGTAGGAGGTAATGGCTTAGTGAAGCAATCAACAAGTTAGTGATGTGAAGAAACTGGAAGAAGATGAACAACACCCTCTTGAACTTTCTGTCATACAATGTGACAATCAATTTCTATGTGTTTGGTGCATTCGTAAAATATTGAGTTGGATGCAATTTAAAGGGCAGATTGATTATCACAATAGATGATAGCAACATTGGAATGAGATATATTAAAGTCACACAACAAATAAAAATTCCATTGAAGCTCACATGTGATGGATGCAAGGGCTCGATACTCAGCCTCAGATGATGATTATGATGCAATAGATTGCTTCTTAGAATGCCATGCAATAAGAGCAGATCCAGGGAAAATGTAGTAGCCCTGTAATTGATTGAGGAGTATCTAGACAAGTAGCCCAATCAAAAACATAAAATGCCTTGAGTTGAAGATCATTTTGGGCTGGAAAAAAATGCCTTGACTAGGTGCTTGCTTAAGGTAACAAAGAATGCAATGAGTAGCAACCAATTGCAGCTATGTAGGCCTATTAACAAATTGAGATAAACGATGAATAGCAAAAGTAATGTCAGGCCGTGTAGTAGTAAGATATAGAAGCATCCCAATTAATTGTCGATAGGTACTAGGGTCTGGTAATGACATACTGTTATCAGCTGACATTTTAGTTGTAATGACCATAGGAGAATCAACTAGCTTACATCCAAGAAATCTCATTTCTTGTAATACATCAAGGGTATATTTCTTTTGACAAAGATTAATCCCTTTCCCAGTACGTGCAACTTTAAGCCCTAAAAAGTACTTCAACACACCAGGATCTTTAATACTAAATTGATAATGTAAAATTTCTTTAACGTGATTAATGTCTGCAATAGAATCACTAGCCAAGATCACATCATCAACGTACATATAGAGAACTATAAATGACTACAGTGTGTACTTGAGAAATAATAAAGGATCACTCGGAGCTTATTTAAAACCATTAAGATAAAGTGAATGCGTTAACTTTGAATGCCACTGTCTGCTAACCTGTTTTAAGCCGTAGAGAGACTTCAAAAGCTTAGAAACCTATCCAGGTTTAGAAGCCTTCAATCCAGGACGAAGTTGTTTATAAACTTCTTCTAAAAGATCTCTATGGAGGAAAGTATTGTTAATGTCTAACTGATGAAGAAACCATCCTTTAGTTGCTGCCAACGTTAATAATGATCTGACAGTGGTCATTTTGGCAACGAGAGAATAAGTTTCAAAAAAATCAATACCAAATTGTTGAGTAAATCCCTTTGCAACGAAGCGAGCTTTGCACTTCTCCAAAAGAGCCATTGGTATTGAATTTTAATTTATAAACCCACTTGCATCTAATTGGTTGCTTAGAAGGAGGGAGATTTACAACAACCCAAGTATTGTTTGCTTCAAGAGCATCGATTTCAGTCTTCATTACTGCCCTCCAGCAATCTAGCTGAACTACTTCATGGAAATCTTTTGGTTCTATATAATTAGTGATGGTGGTAGAGGAAGCATGATGTTTAGATGAAAGATGGGAATAGGACAGAAAAGATTGAATGGTATAGAGAGTAGAAGAAGTTGAATGTATTTGTGCCTGATAATCCTTTAGATAAGCTGGTGCAGTCTTTTGTCTAGTGGATCAACGTAAGGATGGTGAAGAAGATGGAGTTATGAGTTCTAGTTAAAAATGGGATGTAGGTGGAATGTCGGATGATGGAATTGGTGAAGGTGTAGGTACTGGATGTGTGGTGATAGAATCATCAACAAAATGATTGGCATATGAAGTAGGAGTATTAAAATCATGATGAATCATTTCAAAAGTATTTTTATGTTCATGACCAAAAGTATGAAAAAATTTTAAGTAAGGGAAAATATTTTCATAAAAGACAACATGCCAAGAGATCAATATTTTATTAATCTGGAAATCATAGAGTCAATATCCTTTTGTAGTGCCTGGATATCCAAGAAAAACACATTTATATGTTCTATAATCAATTTTCCCTTTAATAACATCAGTAGTAGATATGAAATAAAGATATCCAAAGACCTTTAAACCTGAAAAGCTAGGAGGCTTATTAAATAACAATTGAAAAGGAGTTTTGTTGTTGAATATGGGAGAAGGAATACGGTTAATCAAATAAGCAGCATGAAAGATGAAATCAGACCAAAAGGAGAGTGGCAATGATGCCTATAAAAAATACCCATGTATATCGACAGAAATCATCCACTAGGGTCAGGAAGAATTTATGATCATAAAAGGAGGCAACTTGCATAGGACCCCAAATATCAACATGTAAAAGACTGAATATAGAATCAACTGATGAACTTCTTAAGGGGAAAGAAAGTCTCCTCTATTTAGCATAATGACATATTTCACAAGGTTCATTATTTGACAAATATATGTCATTTTCTATATTTTGCAACTGTTCGATTTTTTTATTTGACAAGTGCCCTAGTCTATAATGCCAAATATCAAAAGAGCCATCATGACATAAGGCAAAGATTGTTTTATTTATGGACAGAGTGTTATGTGACGTATTGGCATACAAAGGTAGTGGTTAAGTAAGACGATATAACCCTTGAACTTCTACAGCTAGTCCAATCTTCTTCTAGGAAAGCATGTCCTAAATGAGGCAATAATTGGACTTGAAAATTAAACAATAATCAGAATCCTTAAGCAACTTGCTAGCTGAAATAAGATTGAATTGAAAAGTTGGCATATATAACACGTTTGTCAATATTACATCAGATGAAACCTTAATAATTCCAACATGAGTTGCTAGCATACTATCACCATTTGGAAGTCGAATTAATGTGCTACGTAGAGGCTTATAACTGGTGTAATATGCAAGTGTAAAGGTAACATAGTTAGTGGCTCCAGTGTCAATAATCCAAACATCCTTATAATTTCTATACCTCGTAAAAGAGCAAGTAAGATGATTACCTTTTAGCTCAGTATTTAGATTGAAATTCGTGGTAAGCAAGTTTGCTTGGGGTGAACTGATAGTCTCTTGTGGTTGTTGAAGCAAAGTTAAAAGTCTCACGTATTGCTCTTAAGTTAGACTTACCTTTGATAGATCAACTTATGCATCCACAGTAGAACTTGTTTCAACTGCTCCATATGAGTTAGGAGTTATCTCTTCATTGTTTTCACCTTGCAACTGTACTACATTTACATTCTGCATTATTTTCACTTTGTTCTTTGGATGACCAGGAGAATATCCATGCTTCTTATAGCATACATCAATGGTGTGGCCTGTATATCCATAAAAGCTACACATATATTTCTTTACTACTTGACTTCCTTGAAAATTCTTCTTAGGATATGAATTATCCTCTTGCTTTCTAGAATAGCCTCTACTGAGAAAAACACTAGGCTCTGCAATTTGTACAGCAACTCCCCCTGAAAATTATCTCTCTTATTGTATAACCATTGAAAACACTTTATTGATCTTTGGTAATGGATCCATTAACATGATTTTTGAACGTACATTTGAAAAATTGTCATTTAATCCTCTCAGAAAATTGATTATTTGATCATTTTGATTATAAATCTTCATCTTCTCAAGTGCATTGCAAGAGCATGGTGGTTCCCAAGAACAAATCGGAGTTGGTCTTAGATTCAAGAACTCATCCCATAGACCTTTTAAAAATGTATAGCAATCTGTGATATTGAGACTACCTTGGTTGAAGGAATAAATCTCTCCTTGTAATTTTGCAATGCGCATGTTATTTCCTTTAGCCAATTGATCTCGTAAATCTTTCCAGATCTCAAGTGCATAATCAAACCAGATTATGCTTTGTTGGATGGATGGCGTTAATGATTTTAACAACCAAGAAACCACCATCGTGTTGCATCTCTCCTATGCTGGAAACATTGAATCTCCACTTACCGGTATTGCGATACTTCCATCAATGAATTTAAGCTTATTCTTTGATAACAACGTCATTCGCATCGGTCTTGACCAAGTGTGATAATTGGAGCCATTTAAAGGAGGACTCACTAATACTAGAGAAGGATTTTCACTTTGATGTAGATAGTATGGGCTATTTGGTTGATCTTCACTTAGAGTGGCATTGCTTCTAGACACCATTTTGTTAGACTCTTGAAGCTGTTTGATTAGGAATGAAAAGAGGGAAAAATAACCTTCTCTGATACCATGAACGAATTATTTAATCGTTAGATGAAAGATTTTCTCAATCTTTTGTTTCTTGTAACTTGTTTATATACAACTTACATGGAATGCTCTGGAACTAGAGCTGCTAACTATCTATGGAATGATCTAGAACTAGAGTAGTTAAGAACTAAAACAAACTCCAAAACAGAAAACAAACATGGATAACCGTAAAATAAATATATTGGCACCATATATACTCTAACAAAGTGTGTTCGAATGAAACCATAATTTAGTTTGTTTACTCGTTTTAATCACTTAAACTTTAATATTATTTCATTGTATCATTAATAAGATTATATGTTAAAAGATTAAAAGCTAAACTTAGTGCCTTGGTCCGTCGATATTATAATTTTTAGTACATGCGTCAAAAATGTTAGGTCTCAATTGAGTTGAAAGCTAGTTGCCCTTCAAACTTCTGTACAATAAATATACAGATAGATTGTATTTCAACAAGTAAAAGTAGGGAAAACAATAATAAACTTTGTCCTTTAGTAGTCAATAAGGTATCTTCTTTATGCCCTTTTACAACGTGAGGGTGTTGTCCTTTTCAATAACTCGTCCCAACACGAGGATTAATCGGCCAGATTTAATCACGTGCTCTGTGCTTGCCAGTGTGTGTATATATATACATGCATCATAATTTGACCCGAAATCCAAGATTCTTGAGAGTTGAGAGTGATCGTCAGGTGCTATTATGAGGGTTGTTTCAATGGCCAGCTGGTTTTGTCGGCGTCAACTTGCGGGAGCACGGGGAGTTCGTGGGGACCTATTACGGTCACGTGGGTAGTTTAACCGGTTTACTTCCTTGTCCTTTTTCCTCGGCAGTGCAATGAAATCAGGGAATATCATATCAACTGTTAGTGTTACTCTTGAACATTTATTTATTTAATAAATGAGATTAAAAAATATTCATAAAATAAAGTAAGTATAAAATAATAAAAACAAATAATTTGAACCCATAAATTTAATAAGCAAGTTGTTCGTATTTGATCCATACATGTCGAATCCATCTTATCAACCCAGTTGACTATGGATGAAAAGTTCTTTCTGCTTTATGTACCAGTTATATGGGGCCTTCGCACCATATTCTTACGAGGATGGATTGAAAAGATGCCTAATAACTTGTAAATTTGGACATTAGTTTATACTTTATATTTAACTTGATGCAGAAAAATTTAGAAAATTTTACCTCTTACCATTACTGATATATGCTGTGCAAATATATTTTATGCCTTTGACACACTCAATTCTTTCAAATTCTCTAAACTCATTTTAGATGATATATGCGTGTGAGTAGATGAGATTGGGCCTTAGTGTCCCAAGCTGGCCTTATATAAGGGAGTTTTCATCAAGCTCGCCATATAACTCTAAAAAACGACCACCTGAACTCTTGGTAACATTACTAACACTTTGGTGAACGTTACTAAGCTTCAGTATAACTGTTAGACCATTCTTACATTATTTCACTCCGTCAACTTGGCAATTGTAACTAGTTACTGCTTTATAAGAAATAGAATACACGAATTACTGTGACAAGTTGTCTACTAAGTATTATTTTTCGTATTTTCTATTCTTATGGTAACCTTTTTTATAAGTAAACCTTGCGTTTACCTTCGGTCCAAATACATGATCTTTTTCAAACAAACAATGTGCACAGAAAATGAGAAAATCATATAAAACTGGATTTTTCTGAATAAATATTACATAGAGGAACCTACTCCATATTTAATATATGACAATACAAGAATTAAGATATTTAGTGAAAATTTTGTGTGACTAATTATCATTTTGTTATAAATATGAGATTTTTTGACAAAATAATTGATTGACGCTATTGTTTGGATTTCCTTTAATGATTTATTTTTTATCACTAATATAACGATAATTATGATAAATTAGTATCATTCACAATTAAATTGTCATGACTATTATATTCATAATGTCAAAAAAAATTTATCACTAAGTTTTGTGTTATGGCTAGCAACCCGAGTTAAATGAAACAGTAGCGTTAAAGGAGAAAAACAGGGGACTTTGATTGATATTCCTTGTAAAAACAAAAGCAGAATCCAGGAAATAACCGTTTACGGGATAGAATATGGGATGAGAAAGAGAAACATCACAACTCAGTACAAAACAGGTATATCCTTTCTTAGGCGCAGCTAAGAATATATGCAGTACAATTCGTGTGAGCAATGCCGTTATTCCCTGCCAGCAGCATGCGTCGAATTCAGTGCATAACCAACCAATTTCTTTGACAGATGCCTCTCACGTGTGCTTCTCCCCAAGGCTGGGTCATTGGCTATTTCCTCACTATTGGGCTAAAGTACGCTGGCCTTATTCATAACATTTTGTCACTAAAAGCACGTATAATTAGGCATAATTGTGATAAAATATATGTTAGTAACTAATATTTTTTATTTGTTGTGACAAAACATAGTTTGATCACTAATATTTTTTTCTTACTGTGATAAAACAGTTTTATCGTCACACAATATTTACCTGTTATAACGAAAATTTTTATCAATAAAAATTTAATTAGTTAGTGTCTACTTAATATTATCACAACAACCGAACTATCAATATGGTCACTACTATTCGTAATTTTAGTGACAAGAAATTTGTTATCACTTGATCGTCAACTTTTTGTTACAAAAATTATTATCAATATAAACGTAACAAATTAATGATAATTATTTCTTGTTATAATAATATATTAAAATTAACTACTTTAAAGATTAATTTTGTCACTATTGTACAAATTTTAGGGACTAGAAATTACTTGTCATGATTTTTCTTTAATATTATTATTTGCAAACATATTTAAATATTTTCTTATAAAATATTCAAACTACATATATTGATAATTCAAAATTAATATTTTACATATCAATAGATATTTTGTAAACATAGCTTTGAAATTTCATCAAAATAAAAATTAAAATAAATAAATGTTTAAATATAATAAAAATCTTCTTTCAAAATATTAAGCAAAACTCTTGATAACTTAATTAACCTCGTTAAGGACAATCTGATGAGTTTCAGCCTCGGCGGTGGAGGAGAGTAGATAAATTGATGTATATCTTAATTTTCACAAGCTATGATCGCAAGGCCTTCTTTCTTTTTTATCAACGTCACGTTGTAGGCTTTAGTAAGGGAGGATGGCTTGGGTTTGGGAAAGCGAGAACGATTATGTTTTCTTTTTCTGGAATCTGAATGAAGTCTGGACAGCAAGACCAGCGTAGGCATGGACTTGTTTGTGGTAGTAGCTTGGTTTAATTATTAAGTGTCATGAAATGAGGTGTGATCTCTTGTGGAGAGAGAGAGGATTACTGATTACGTGTGGACTTAGCTATTAAAGGGAATAGACACAAAGGGAAGCCTCTATTTAGTCCATCACCGAATGATGAAATAAATGTCAAACAAACTTGGGTATTATTTATATTAATACAAAATATTTTGACATTATCTTATCTTTATATATCACAAGTCAAAATATATCAACAATAAAATTCGATTATTCGATAATTAAAATATCTAAAAATTTTTAGAAAGTACAATCACGAGGTTATTGTATGCTATCTTTTGAAAGGAAAAAATACAACAGAATTTAAAGAATTCATATATTAAATTTATTTTAAAGTTATTTATATTAAATACGTTATTTATAAAATCTTGAAGGAAAGTTCTTAAATAATCCAACATTAATGTATCCTTAAAATTGTAGACACCAACCACGAAAAACTATGAAAGCGCGATCAAAATTTTAAAATTGAATTTGACTAATTAAAAGTTAGGGGAGAAAGATGAGTATGACCACACCGAAGTTTATAGGATAATCCAACGCAATCTAAACTTAAGGTTTCAATCAAAATGATGACGTATTAATATAATTATAGCCAACACAGCAACATTATGAAGCCATAATCAACTACGCGCAAAGACAACCATCTAGCCCTAGGTGCCAAGTAACTTAGGAATACCGTATAAGCTAGGATCTCTTTCAAACTTGATTAGACTATCTCATATAAATTATCTTCTTACTTTGCATTCATCAATATTGACCTATTCTTATTTCCTAATAAAGCTTAATTTTGTCATTATTATACGAATTTACATATTAAATAGGGTTAAATTATTGCCCCTACTTGTTAATTATTCAAGCTATTCGATTTTGTATTTTATACCTAAAAAAGGTTTAAATTGTAGCAATTATTTTCTTGCAGGCTTAACAGAAGAAAATCTGGTACTAAATTAAATAAGACAGACTTAAAACGTAGCTGTAGGAGGAAAGAAACCAAGACGAACAGCCATGCCAAGAAACGACAGTGGCCCACTAGCAGGCAAGACAGTACAAAAACACAAGAGTAGACGAACCAAAATACCACCAACTAGGAGGCACAAAACAGCGCAGCATCAAGAGAGAAGCAAAGGCTGGAAACGCAAGCAGCTAAAGGAGAACACGCCAGCACATAGACAACGGCAATAAAACGACAGCGCAGTAGCAATAAGGACACGAAACGCATGGCACCAGCGTATGTTTTTGATGGTTAGTGGAAAAAATAAAAATAAACCAGGAAAAGAGGAGCTGCTGGTTTTGATATCTGGAAGAAAAGGAACCGTGAACGGTCACTCATTATGCTTGGTGTCAATAAATTGCATCTTCTTTATGGGTGCAGTTCTCCTGTCTGCGTCACTGCATATTCTTCATCAGTTACAATCTTCTCTCCACATCTTCCAATTCATATGCTCATATACTAATGGCTATTGTTGTTTGTTTAACTTATTTTTCTCATCTTGCTATTTGATGGGTACCGAATTGACCGGAACGGTTTTCTTCTCAAGTTGCTAAACTTTTTTTTTCCAAGAACTATTCCGCTTTGTTTGATTACTATCTCTAATATGCAGAAACGAAACGAAACGAAAATTTGGAGACATAACAGAAAAAAAATTAGAGACAGTGAAGTATTTAGTTGTGATTGACATAATAGAAAAAACTATCTCCGTCTCGAAAATATAAATATATTTGATTGCAGTGGACTAGGCATTGGCATATGTTGATGTGACTGACAGGAAAGCAATTGATAAGAGAAAGTTCATAGAAACAAGAAGTCCTTAAGGGAAACTGAAACTGATGTGATGTAATGTTACCTTCATTAAGGAATTGCAAATACACTAACTGTGGACTCATTGAAAAGTTTGACTGATGTCTGTTAAAAACAACAATGAGTAATGTCTAGAAATTGATATGAGGTAAATAAATGATATCAACTGATGACTATGTGTTTGCAAGTGTTGCAAAGTAAAAGAGTTATATGAATAATGGAAGAACCTGACA
>JANIJH010000001.1:34496822-34514237 GCA_024520975.1 Erythroxylum areolatum | reverse complement strand
AATTGATTTCCTGTCATCCACATCGACATATGTCAATACCTAGTCATCCGTACTTGGACCTCCATAAATTCCACTTCATTTGAGTATTTCACTTTGCAGTTCGGGACTATTTTATTCTTAGTTTCAAATCAAGATTTCCCAACAGTTTTGCATCACATACGTAGATCTATTCACTTCACATTGCAATAGAATCACCTCAAATTAAAATTCCACTCATCTACGTGGATACGTTACATTGGCTCAATGGTAAGAGGCGTCCACTTAAAGTGGAACAAAACCTTGAGGTCTTGTGTTTGAGTCGTGACTCACGCAAGTACCAAAGAGGACAATACCTGGAGTGATGGCGGTAGAGGCCGGGCTCTACATTAAAAAGGTGCCTTTTTAATGTAGAGGCCGGGCTTTACAGTAAATCTTTTACTATCAAGGGGTTGCTAGTTATCCTTACATCCTACTATTATTTTTCATATTTTTCATTGTTCTACATTATTTATATATTGAGGACAATGTACAAACTTAAGTATGGGGAAGGGATTTAGCAGTTAAGCTTGTTAATTATGTTAATAGTTCAATAAATGTTTCAAAGAAGATGTTGATTAAGATTATTCATTATGAGTTTGTTTATGGTCGTGATTTGAGTTGTTTTGGCAAATAGTTGTGAGTTTTGATTTCAATTTAGTTCATTAATTTTGAGAAAGGATACTTGATTTTCATTATAATGCTTTGTGTATAATTTGCATATAAATTAAGTTAAATGTGAATTATTTTTAAGCAATTTAACCCTATATATTAAAAAAGATAAAGATAAAGATAATTGTAGCATGTGAATAACAAGCATAAATAATTTCATTTTTGTTAGCTTTATACCAACAAAAAGATTAAATGAAAGTGTGGTGCTAGTAGCCATTAGAGATAGTGACTTAGTTGAGTGATTGGGGTATTCATGATAATATGTTTATTTTTGCATTAAAAGGCCACATGACTTTTCAAATAAGCTTCTAAATGCTCTTATGTTGTTTAAATTTAATGTTTTATTTTAAGTAAGTGTATGAAAAAAATGTTTCAAGTTTTTATCATTTTTCTCATATATGTTCGCTTTATGCATTAAGTGGAACGGTATGAATTGAGTTAAAATTTTAGAGTGAATTGGATATAGTTATAATTTGATGCAAATAAAAGTACTTGACAATTCATTAAACTTTGCAATTAAATGAATAATGAAGAATCTTGATGGGTATCTTCGATTTGTTTAATGCTTTCACAAAATTATTTCTTATTAATTTAAGAGTAATGAAATTGATTTGCTTAAGGATAACAAAATGTTTAAGTCTAGGAGTGTATGATAAGTGCTAATTTAGTCATATTTTTAATCCCATGTTTAGTTTATTCTTCTTTTTTCTATTGTAATTTTAGATTATAACTCACTTACTCAAAGCAAAAGAAATAAATTGGGACAAGTTTGGGGTAACTTATAGCCATTTTGACCAATTTATGAAGAAGTTAAAAATGTACATGGTCTCGGGACACACCTATGTCAATATCAACACACCCATATTGATGGTAACATGGTTCCAAAGACTTAGATTTTAAGCTTTGGAAATGCCCATGTCTTATGCCTATATGCACATTTTAAGCTTGTGTTCCTGCTAGATTCAAGAGTTTTGTGATTTCTAATCAACATGACCATCATAAATGCCCATGTAGGAGACTATGTATCACCTAAAATCCTAATTTTTGAGCTATAAAAGGAGAAATTAAGAGGAAACATAGATAGTAAGGCTCAAAAAACATAAATTGATGGCTTAGGATGATAGAAAGAATGACAAACAAGAAAGGGGACACATTTAAAATGGATTTCCACTTATCTAAAGTGGATTTCATAAAAAGTATAAGGGATTTCAATGTAATTCTTTTGATTTTCTAGTTTTATTTTATTTTTAATATTATTTCTTCTATTATTAAGAACTAGACCATTATTGGTACTTGGATTAGATGAACCTCTAGATATACCTTATAGTAAATTTAGTTTAATTTAATTTATTTTTTAGCTTCATTGAGATTCAATTATATGTTCTTTGGTATTTTTGAATTAATATTGTTGGATTATTAAATCATGTGTGATTTCATGCAATTGAGATTCAACAATCCTTTGTATGAATATATCTAGCATAATTGAAAGGAGTTATGTGTAAACTTAGAGATAGGTCGACTTAAATCTTCTAGATTAAGGTCAAACCTAATTGTGAAATTTATAAATTAATTATGCAATTCTAGTAGTCTTAATTAGAAAGAGATTTCAATTAATTAATTTAGGATTAGATGCTAACAGTTTTGAGAAAGATATTAGCAAAATTGAAAATTTTCTATGGTCCAATAAACTATAGAATAAATTTATTAGAAAAATTATGATTGCTTGAGAAGCCCTACAGTGATTAAAATTCTAGGTACCACTACCTTATTTAATTATTTCTTAGTTTAATCTTTGTTCTAGTTAATCAATTATGTTGATTTATTTTAGTTTATGGTTTTAATTTTAAATTTGATCAATTATCATCAATATAGTTTTTTATACTAGATAATAGAAAGACGTAGTAATTTTAGTCTTTATGAGATTAACCCTTTCTTGTTAGTGCTAGTTACTGCTATATTGTATGCTTGTAGTTAAAATTTAAATCACGTCATTAGTAGATGATACCTTGACCATTCTCTAAGGAATCAGGAATGAAAGAGAGCTTAGTATTAGTAGACCTATCTCTTATAACATGTGGTCTTTTTTTTTTTATACCTAAAGCAGGATGTAATAGCAAGGAGCCTTATAGATTGAAAAAAGAAACATAAGGTATAGGTGTGTTGTAAGGAGCTAGAATGGAAGAATAAGAGGCAATAGAAGTGGTTGGTGAGAAAGTGGCATTGGTTAAGGTTGGTGCAAAAAAAGATTTGGAAGGGGGAGGGCTAAGGGAGCATCTCGAAGCGAAGTTTCTTAGAAGTAGGGAGAGGGATAGAAGGTTAAGGAGAGGATTGTCTTCCCAATAGTTTTGTCTACTTATTAAGGTACGGAGATGATAGAATCATTAGAAGAAAAAGGAATTAAAGGATGATTGTTAAACCAAGTAAGGTCATAAGTGAAGAACAAAATCAAGAGTAAGAAAGAATAAGGTAAAACAATGTTATAAATGAATATGTAATATTTATTGCACTTCATACTTGGTCACATTGATATTTTAAAAGCTCATTATACATAAACACATCTTTATTTTAACTTATTCCATGAATCTTTCCATTCAATAAGAGGAACTAAAGTTTTGATTTCAAAGAAAACTATGTATCCTTAAAACGTACTTTAAAATACATTTAGAGAAGTTTCTAAGTCATTTTTACATCAAGAAAAATAAATTTGAGCATTCAAAGCTATTGGAATCATGATTTTAGTTGTATTGATTAACTTATATAGGTTAGTGGTTGAATAATAAATGCTCAAGTTTTTAAAACTTATGTACTAGGAGTTTGTAAAAATATAAGATAATACATTGGTTGACCAATGTGCTATGTTAGTCCACCAATATGTCATAATGGTCAACTAATATTCCAACAGCTATTACATTAGTCAACCAATATGCAATAATGGTTAACCAATGTACAAAAAATATTCATTGTCAATGATTAGTTATTTTTTCTAGCAGCTAGTTTTTCCCCCCAAAAGTGATAAACATATAGTTTCATATGTTTAGACATGAGAATTTTTTTAGTGTCTTGCATACACATTTCTAAGTGGTTTTCAAAGCATTTTAAGTGAGTGAGCCTTTAATGTTATAAAAGTGATCAAGCAAGATCTTTTGAGTTGTAAATTCTTTAGTGAGTGGGATTACTCTTTACCTTATAGATTATAAAAAGAGTTGCTCTTTATTCGTGAAGAATAAGATTATTGTAATAAGGTTCCTCTTCTGCTAGTTGAAAGAAGAGATATGGGAAATTTTTTGAAAAATGTCTTGGTAAGTGGATATAGACAAGGAAAGTTTGTCGAGCAACTTTAAATTAGTACACGTTTCTTCTTCCCTACACTCTTTAAATTATTGTTTAATTATGTTATTGATTTACATAATATGTTTTCCAACATATCTTGATTATTTTTCAATTGCATTCATTATATGAAAAATAATTGTTTAAATTTATCAACGATCAATTCACCATCCCTTTTGTTGCCAATAAAGACCAACAAGATTTTTAGCCTTTCTTTTGCTGATGACTTGATACTAGTTTATGTTGCCAACTATGAGTCTATTTAAATCCTAACTATGTCTTTCAATGTTTTTAGAAGATACTTAGGTCTCGTTGCTAATAACAAAAGTTACATTTTAATATCTTCAAGTTCCTTAATGTCAAGTGAGCAAATAGTTGCTTTAATCGAGTTCATTAAACATAATTTGCCTTTTCAAATATCTAGGTATAACAATCACCTTAAAAAGATCTAAATAAATTTACTGCCAATCTCTTATAGATCAAACTTATAAGAACTTATGCTATCTGTAGAATAGAAGATTCTAATCCAGCTGACCTTAACAAGATGCAAATATAATAGACCTTGCACTTTCTTCCAAAAAAAAAGACCTTGCACCTCCATTGGAGTTGATCAAAACCATTAAAAACTTCATAAGAACTTTCTCTAGAGCTGTATAGGTGATAATTTCGTAAGTGTCAAGGTCAAAAGGTCGAATATTTGTACAAAAACAGAAGAAGGTGGAATGAGGTGAAATTAATCTAAGTAATCAATCATTTTTTTGTAAGCCTAGAGGTTATAAAAGCTTCTAATAGATAAAGAATCATTATAGACTAAATAGAAAAATGCATATTTCCATAAGAGTAAAGCATTTAGAGCATAAGCTTAAATACAAAATACAATGGACAACCAAATGCATGCTGGCTAGGGGGTTAGATAAACAATAATACTAAAACTGAGTTGGTAATGAATCTTTAACCTAATTTTGGTATAATAATTGGTATGATCTAAGCCCCATTATAAGCTCCTAAACTTTATTGACACTATGTTTTTCCGATTTTGCAAGAGTGGAAATCAACGTTGAAAATAATGATTAGGTCTAGCAATACTATTCTCGCGGAGATTGATTCTTCGTAATCATAAGAAGTATACCTGATTACAACCCAAATCAAGGAATATAAGACTCAATTTGTTAGACAAGACACAATTCGATTATTTATTCATAAAGTAATAAAAAATGATATAGGTAGATCCCATGTTTAATGTCATATAAGATCAGCAATATAGATTAGATCATTGGTTTTAGATATTCTATAGATGAATTGATAACTTCTAAAGTACTGTTGCCAATAAATAAACTTATTTTCTACTAACTTTTATATATTCTTACGCACTGAATCATTGGAGAAGGTTAAGCACCTGTTTGGTTTAGCTTTTGGAGACTTCAAAAGTACTTTTTTCCATCGCAAAAGCTATTTTAAAGAAAAAATGAGTGTTTGGCTGTAAACTTCAAAAGTGCTTTTAAAGTAGAAATGACTTTTTTAAAAGCTAAAATACAGCTTTTTTAAAAGCTAAATTTTGGAGCTTTTCAGAAAAATCTCAAATTTTAACTTTTTCGGGTTGCCTAATTTATGTCACTTACGGATATAACAAAAGTGACTTTCTTCTCATTCCAACGAGGTTCTGTAATTTGAGGTTTGAGACTGAAAATAGTGGTTGTCTTTCTAAATTTTGGTGGGTATCAGTGGACTAAAAGATTCGAACTTTGGAGTGACTTCTTGAGAAGTTTCGGTCAGGTTGGTGTCAAATGTAAAGAAGAAGGTCCCATTAGATGGGGCTGTTTCTTGGGTTGTGGTGAGATCTGTGAGGCAATTCTTTCTCCTTTTGGTTTCTAATAGTTTATGAGTCTTGGTTCTTGCAGTTCTGTGCAGCGGAAGTGGTCTCTGATGGTGGGTCTTGGTCTTGGTCTTGGTTGGAATCTGAAGTTCCTTCTGTGTTGGTGTTCTTTGTCATACTTTGGAGTCAGCGGTGGTTTGTGGTCAGGAATTCAACTAATTAATTTTCATAAATTAAAAATAAATTAATAAATTTTTATTTAGCAATTTTTAATTTAAAATTTATTTTGATAAAAACAATTAATTATAATTTTAAATTATCATTATTAATAATTTTATAATATTCTAATATTTGAACTTAAAGTTAAATATTTTATTTTCTTAAATAAAATATTAGATATTATTTAGATTATGTAATTATGAAGGCGTTTCAAATTACCCTATAACTTTATACGTAGAATGGTGGTAAGAAAGATGCAAATTATTTATAAATTTTAAAAATAATAATTTATTTTAATTATTAAATATAAGAAAACATTTAAAATGGGTTCAAATATCTAAAAATTATAAAATTTAAAAGGATTATCGACGTATATTTTAAAAATAGGAAAATACGTAAAGTTATACTTACTTAAGTAAACAAAAATATATTGTAATTTGCAATTTAGTATACTTTAAACATTATTTAGCATAAATTATTTTATTATAAAATAAAATATAATTAAAATTAATAAAAGTGCTTTTTATTTTATGTTGTGAAATAATCTACTTTATGAAGCTCTTTTAAAAAAGCTGTTTTTTTAATTGACAACCAAACAGCTAACTGGTTTTTTGAAAAAGCTCTTCTAAAAAAAGCTCTATTTACAAAAATTTTACTGACAAAGCTCTACTAATATAAGCTCATTCAAACAGATACTAAGTATACCTTAACCACGTATAGTTATCAATTATTTCTTCGAAATATATAATAGATTAAATCCATGGCTTTAAAGAGACGACGGACGGTAAATAGGCGTTGCGTAGTTCTTTTCCGTGTCAGGCTGAAGGATGTTCGGCCTAATGATTAATAATGTAGAGTCGCCGGTGGCCCTGACGTAGGCCTGCCATTCGTAAAGTGCAAGCGTTAGCCCATTTCATGTATTTAACTTTTGGGCTAGATATCCAAGAAAGTGCAAGCGTTAGCCCATTTCATGTATTTAACCTTTGGGCTAGATATCCAAGTCATATGTATAATATACTACAAAAACAACAAATAAGCCGAATCACATCATCAAATCGAATGTGAAGGCTGGTCCGCAGTTGCCGGTCTTGAATCCAACCTGCGCTCATCGTTCAGCTTTTAGCCAGGGAAATCCTCTTTTCTTAGCGATTCTGTCCTAAACAAAAGTAGTGAATGGCGCAGCTTCTGTCGCACCAACTACACAGCCTCAGACCTCGCAGTTCCTTACCGCAAACTCCTATTATTGCTTATCATGTCCATTTCACCAATTTTAGTCTACTTGGTTCTCTCCCAAAACACGCCCGACCACTCACTTCTTGTTTCTTTCCTTCTGTACCTGCTCAAAGGCGGCTCTTGTGTAGGCTGAATAATTCAGGTGAATTTTCACGCTTATCACTCTGGTGTAGGACAAGTTTTTATATTTGTTATCCCAGCGATTTTTTTCTCTATTTCTTTCGTAGGAAATTTAACGATCAGTTGGTGCGTAAGTGACCAAGACACTTTTTGTACCCAGCTTGTTTCTAAATCCTAGGAAATGGCATTAGAGACTGTCTTTAGCCTTTGGGGCTTGTAACTCACTATGTTTTCAAGGAAGCTAGACTCGTAGACAAACTTGTGCCTGCATTAGTTCAAGGTAGCGGGAGTTAATAATACCCTTTTTTTGTAAGTCTACTTTCCTTTCTAGCTAATGAATTTAGGCTTGGGAACATTGGGTCTAGAGAATAGATACGATTAAAGCTTAAAGGACTTACATCTCTACTTTTGTGATAGATATCACGCATCACCTTGAACTTGATAAGCCTGGAAGCAGAAAGAAACCTGAAAAGCAGGTGAATGGCGTATTCTGGATTATACTTCTCAATCTTGGAATATTTGTAGCTGATCACTTTTTTCAGGTATTTGTTACCTTAAATATCTTCCCTTGTTGTTCTTGACAATTTATCACGTGAGAGAAAATGAGACAATGAAGACGTTTAGGTTTTCGGATTTCGAAACCTCTGGCCAAAAGCAGAAAACTTGATACATATGTGTATGGAAGCAGCACGAGAGCATTCAGAATTTGCTTATGTTAAGTTAAAGCAACGCGAGTTACTAGTAACTTGGTGCTACATGGTAGACATTGTGTTTGTACCATGGCACAGTTTGCTGAGGAAAATTAACAAAATGGGCTTTCACCGGATGATGACTTGCATGCGTTATAGAAAACGTTCCTTTCTCTGCTGATAAAATCTGGTATAGTTTTTCACTTGAGATAATGAAGCTGACACTAGTTTGGTAAAGGTTCGCGGCATCAAGACTCTGTATTTGTATCACAATTGGCCAGCTTGGTACCAGTTTGTTACGGCGACATTCTGCCACGCTAACTGGTGAGATCTTCATTCTGTCTAGGGTGATAAAACGTCAATCATCAATATCTTTTACTGGGTGGATAGTAACTACAGAAGAGCTAATTCTTTTGTCATACATTAGTCATTGATTTTTATTTCTAACTTTGAAACTTTTTCTTCAGGGGACATCTTTCCAGCAATCTTTTCTTCTTGTACATCTTTGGTGAGGATTTGATTATGCTAGTTGATTAGAGAATGGACAAGGTTCTGGATGTCTCATTAATGTGGCAATTGATCATGACGTTCTTTCTAACAGGGAAGCTTGTTGAAGAAGAGGAAGGAAATTTTGCACTCTGGCTTTCGTATATTTTTACTGGTGTAGGTGCAAACCTCGTTTCATGGTTAGTTTTACCAAGAAATTCCATTTCTGTTGGAGCCTCTGGTGCAGTTTTTGGATTGTTTGCGATCAGTGTTCTTGTGAAGGTACTCTCAATTGTATATCAGCTAGTATGTGTATGAGATCAATAAGTCTACTTTTTAACCACTTTTTATCGCTTGTAGATAACATGGGACTGGAGAAAGATCCTTGAAGTTCTTATATTGGGTCAATTTGTTATGGAGAAGGTACATTCTTCTCTTATTTAGAACAATCAAACTTTTTAGGCCTGCAGAAGGTTAGGCATTTTTAAATGTTCATCTAAGAAGGGAGAAGAAGTATGGGCTCCAAGTATTATCAATATTGGATTTCGAAATGATGCAAAGAATACTACTTTCTGAATACAAGTAATGGAAATGTATGATCATTTTGATTGCCCATTGACTACTATGTTGCATTCTCATTCATGAACATGAACATTTCAATTTAAATCAGAATCTTAATCTAGTATCTTTCGGAATCTTGCTTAAAGCACTGCAAATTTTATATGTTTCTTGTTGCCGCAGGTAATGGAGGCAGCTCAAGCTTCAGCTGCATTGTCGGGCACATACGGTGGAGGCCATCCATCACAGAGTGTGAACCATATTGCACATCTCTCAGGTGCTCTTATCGGTGTAGTGCTGGTATGGCTTGTCAGCAGAATTCCTTCTCATCCGGATGATCATGAAGCATCGAAAACTCAATAGACAATTCAATTTGGTATGTCAAACATTTGTGCATGGTAGGAAAAATTCAACAAGAAAATTCAGATTATCTACTGGTAGATCATCTTTCATTGCCTCAAATAGTGATGGCCTACAATACGCCTCTCCCTTTAAACGGTGATTAGAACTTGAAAGATTTTGCCTGGTTTTACACCATCTGGACATGGGGGGATAGCTATCTGAATGAAGCACTTGGCTTCATCTTCAAGTAATAGTCCTTGCATTCACAGTCGCATATAAGCAGAGACATTTTGAGAGGCTACAGAATATTTTTTGTTATGTTTGATCTGTTCTATTGAAACGTAATGCAAATATCATAAAGATTGAAATCCAGTTCACTTTTAACTTTTGATCGTCCATTTCCGCGAAGCCCCTTTTATCACTTGGATTAACTGATTGCAAAATGATTTATATTTGGATTAACTTTCTAATCTCTCTTTCTTTCAAGTAATTCCGAATATTGAGATAACTCTTTTTTGCCTATAATTGATGTGTACCCGTTTAAGTCCTTTTATGAATCACTCTTCATGAATTATTATTCATTTGATTTAAATCTATGAATTTGAAGAGTTTAGAGAAAAACTGAATTAGATTCACATTAATTCATTTATATATAAGACATTATATTTCAACATAAAATTTTAAAATAATGAATTATAAATCCTATTGTTATATATGATTAGTTTTATTCTTATGCCAAATCTAGAAACTATACTTACCTTCGTGTATAATCCTGTTCATTTTTATATCCCTTTCTAACTCCATTCATGAGGGCTCTCTGACAACGGTAACTCCGAAACATTCCACGACTTTGTCGTAAGAGACGTTAGAGCCCAGAATACTCCCTTCGTTTGCCCCATCGAATTGATTCCCGCACTTTTGGTTCTTCGTGTGTGAGCATCTGGTAAGAACTTTAAGAGAGCCACACGTTAAAAGCTAGCTTATGAGAGTAGAGAGTCTAAAGTTTTTATAAATTTCATATTAATTTTATATTTAATCAATATGGGATTCAAGTCTCATATCTTACAATTAGATCAAACCGTAACATTCGTCTTCCTATAAAGACTAATGTCTTCATTGGTCATGGCCATGTTGGTTACGGCTGACACTTTCAGGTCACCACTCCATGGGTCACCATTTTGAGATCCTTGTTGGTCACGGCTGGCACTCCTAGGTCACCACTCCATGAGCCACCACTTTAAGACTGGCTATGATATCAATTGATAAGAACTTTAGGAGAGCCATATCCCAAAAGCTAGCTAATGAGAGTAGAGAGCCTAAAGTCTTTATAAATTTCATATCAATTTTGTATTTAATCAATATGAGATTCAAGTCTCATACCATGCAATTAGATCAAACCGTAACAGCATCTAGGAATCAAACTCAGAGAGTTATTGTGTATTTAGATTTACTATTAATTTCATCTGGATTTTCCTGTTCATCCTCCTTCCAGCATGATTGTTAGCAACACCCAGTCACCACACCTCTTCGTCGTTGAGCCTACTCTAAACCATTGTTGTCTTTGTACAAGAAAAGACATAATACATCAGAGTTCTTGATTCTGTGATGAGCTACGGAATCGGTAAGGTGCGACAAGTTGTTGAGTGCTTTAGCTTGGCTTGTAACGATTTTGCTTCTGCGAGGTACACATTTTTCTTTGTGGTTAGCAATAATATACACTATTAGAGAAATATCATATTGCGGAACTTTTTTCCCCTTGTACGCCATCTGAGTCCGGAGGTCGTTGGATAAATCTTCAATCGCCTCTCTCAAAACAACACTCTGTTTCAGTATTATTATATTCGGGACTTTGGGTAATGCACTTGTAACTTTTGTTCCAAGCTTGACATTATTTTGAGGTTTTTGTTTCTCACACCTTGATTTTAGTTTCTGTAAAGCTTACAAAGTAAGACAGCCCGGTCCATAAATATTAAGCTTTATAAAAGATAACATTTGGAAAATTAGAAAATACCAACGAAACAACCTCTTCCTTCTTCATCTTTCTTTCAACTATTTCTAGTTTTTTTTTAAATTAAAAAATTAGATTGATAGATTAAAGATGAAGAAAAACATTAAGAGAGTAGTAGGAATCTTTTTAGTCTCCTACAAGTTCCACTATTTCTAGTTGGTGTTTGTCTTAATGTGTCATTTTTCTCCTGCATTTGACACTTCTCTTATAAGTATTCGCATTCTGTTTGTTTTGCAGAAAATTTGAAAAAAGTTGTGGAGGTGATCAACTCAAAATTCCGTAACACTTTGGTAAAATTCTAGTTTCTATGTTGTCTTTTTTGTGATTTTTGATCATCTTGTACTAATTTATTGTTGAATTGCATATTGTGTTATTGTAGTAATTAGGGTAGTTATGTTAGTAAAGATATTATTTTTATAATTAAGAATAAGGAGAAAAAGAGAATAATGTTGGATTATTAAGTGTAATTGAGTTGAAATTTTTTTAAATTAGTCTAATAGAATAGTTGTAATATTTAAGTGAGAAGATCTAAAGGTCTGATTAAGGAGTAAATTAGATTACTAATTAGTTGAGTCCAAAATTGAGATAAGGATAATTTTGGAATGTACTTTTAGCATGAGAATCTAAGGTTATTTCATTTATTCTCAACTAAGTTTGTTTCCAATAAACCAACTAAACAAGGTTTGATCTACAAAGAACTGGTAAGAGTGGCTATTGGCCCTTTACATTTCATAACAATATTGAGATAAAGGAGGAGATGATAAGTTCTTCTTCCTTGTATTAGATTTCCTCCTAACACCCTCTTGAAATATGATGTTTCAACATTACCTAAATTAGGCAAGATAGAATCCCTCTTTGGTATGGACTCAATAAACTTATCCTCAATATGCCCTTATGTGTTCATATTCTATAAAATGTCACTAACCATCAAATGGTCTTAAGAATTATCTAATAAGTTGGCTTTAACATTGGTGGGAGGAGTTAAGAGTAGTATTAGCTAAGATTGCAACATGAATCTTGGGATCTGCTACCTCATTTTAGCTAGGGCTTGAATCACTCTTCCCTAAATCTATCTCAGAATTTCCCTAACTTATTAGACATCTCAGTGGACTTCCTAATAGAATTTTCCTTATTAATTTTATAATCTATTTAGTCATACACTAACACTTTATAGTGTCATGATTTGAATGTGGGAATGTGAGATCCCACATCGGTTGGAGAGGGGAACAAAATACGCCTTATAAGGGTACGGATACCTCTCCCTTATAGACGCGTTTTTCATGGCCTAATGTACCGGATCCCATCAGAACTCTGAAGTTAAATGTGCTAGGGTAAGAGTAGTTCTAGGATGGGTGATTTCGTATGAAGTTCTCAGGAAAAGCAAAACCGTGAGGGCTTGGCTAGGCCAAGGCCCAAAGCGGACAATATCTGTGAGCGAGTGATTTAAGCTGTTACAAAAAGTATTAGAGCCGGTACCCGAACCGTTGTGCCAGCTAGGCTGGGCCCTAAAGAAGATTGGGCTCTAAGGGGGTGGAAAGTGTGAGATCTCACATTGGTTGGAGAGGGGAACGAAGTACGCCTTATAAGGGTACGAATACCTCTCCCTTACAGACGCGTTTTCCATGCCCTAATGCACCGGATCCCATCAAAACTATGAAGTTAAATGTGCTAGGGCAAGAGTAGTACCAGGATGGGTGATCTCTTGGGAAGTTCCCGGGAAAAGTAAAACTGTGAGGGCTTAGCTGAGCCAAGGCCCAAAGCGGACAATATCTGTAAGTGGGTGATCTGGGCTGTATAAAGTGGTATCAGAGTTGGTACCTGAACTGTTGTGCCAGCTAAGCTGAACCCTAAAGAGGGCTGGGCCCTAAGGGGATGGAGAATGTAAGATCCTACATCGGTTGGAAAGGGGAACGAAGTACGTCTTATAAGGGTACGGATACCTCTCCCTTATAGACGCGTTTTCTATGGCCTAATGTCTCGGATCCTATCGGAACTCCGAGGTTAAATGTGTTTGGGTGAGAGTAGTTCCAGGATGGGTGATCTCCTAGGAAATTCTCGGGAAAAGTAAAACCGTAAGGGCTTGGCTGGGCGTAGGCCCAAAGTGGACAATATCTGTGAGCAGATGATCTGGGCTGTTACATGAGAAGTATATAGGTCCATGTCATATTTTGTGTAAATGTGTTCTGGAGATATAATTTGACTTGATGAATGTATTACAACCACAGGAAATTAAGATTGAAAATAAACTAAAATGTGTGGAGAAATTAGTATGAATGAGCAGACAATACAATAATTCAGTGTGAAATAAGAGGAAATCAAATGAATTGAGAAAATCATTCGAAAAAGAAAGTCAATTGGGAAATTGAAAATAACGTGAGACAATGCTACCTCATTGAGGAATTAGTTATTTAAGGAATTATAAGAACTAATCATGGGCATATGAAGTTTGATAATAATTGTTTAAAGTTAGCAATTGTCCCGACAGTACTATGGTATTGAAGATTAAAGTTATCCAAGCAAACATTTGATGATGTATTAAAAGTATTCGAAAAGTTGAGAAAAATAGTTTGAATACGTGAAAGAAAACTTGTAAAGCGTATGAGTAATGAAAGTAAAGAGAATTTTGAGGAGTTATATTGATATTAATTATATCGTATGGATTTGGAGATTTATAGCATACAATGATGTTGTATAAGAGATTTGGATAAAATCCAATGCAGCATAATAAAGTGATTTTACATGTATGGAGACAATTAAAAACCCTATGAGTTGACTATTCGATACATGATTTAGAGCTATTATAGTAGTGACTGCTCTGAAAGTTTGGATACAGTTTATATAGGAACATCTTGGTTATATATATACATGTACAGATCATTAAAGTTTGAGGTAATTATTGAGTTGAGCAAAATTGAATATGAAACCGAGATTGATATAAGTACTAAAAGACTATGATTGTACAAATGAGTAATTCCAAGAAAAGTTATATTTGACACATTAAGCAGAAATTCGATATTGAGGTTATCAAATCTAGTACAAAAAGGAGCATAGAATGTGGAGTTGAAGTTTGGGCAAATCAAAGTACTATTTTCTATGGAATTGAAGATCAGTTTCGCATGAAAGGATTAACCAAGCCCAAATTAAGGATTCAGAAATCGTGAACCTTATTGATAGATTGAAAACAGATATGAATTTTGGGATCAAATAGGAAGAATGATATATTGTCATTGAAATAAGAAGTATATGTACTGATAAAGATGATTGAGCAAAGAGATTGTTAGAAAAGTACAAATGGTAAAGTAAGTTATATATCCTAGTAGGAATATGCTGAAACATCATTTACCGACTAAAAATGTCGAATCAAGTAACTGGATGTTTGAATTGCTGACGGTCTTAACTGTCAAAGATATGCTTAAGGCTTATATTTTGGAGTTCATAGGAACATGAGATCCATATATAGTTTTATTTGATTTCAAGCATCACAATCATTATCATAGTGATTTCATTAGAATACTATATGAGGAGTTACATGACATAAAGAGTCGTTCACTCTTGCATGGTGATGATTAAGCCCTAAAAATGATTGAAGGCCAGAATTGGAGATGTTGTTGACAGGTGAAATTGATCAATATTAAAAATTAAGTGATTCAAGAAAAATGAATGAATTAGGTAGATCAACGCCAAAGGCATGGAATACAGTAAGATAGACATAAGAGTTAAGTGTACTGACGCTATAGTGATGTGAGTTATTAAGTGAAAGATAAATTATCTTTAGGAGTATCACCGTGCTAAGGCGTGCTTGGGCTAGGAAAAAGGATTAGCTAAGGCCGACATGAATTAATTTGTATGAAATAGTTATGAGAAGTGCTACTGATGAAAGATGTCTTAGATTCGTAATGTGATATATGTGAGTATATTAAGAATATTGATATGATATAATATTGGTGTTATCGACACAGGAAGTGAAAATTGTGAGTAATTTGAAATATTTTAAGGGAACAGATAAAGATAGTGTGATATCTTAATAAGTCATGGAAGAATGGATTGAATTTGTTGACTAAGATCATTAGAAAGAAAATTGTTGGAGTGATGAAGTTAAATGGAAAAAGGAGAAGCACAAGAGGAAGCATAGCCCTACCCCTAGATCAATTAGGTAAGAATTTGAGGATGAAATTCTTTTAGGGGGAGAATTGTTGAACTCCGATTTTTTTCAATTATTATTGATTTACTTGTTTCATTATTTTTAGAATTGAGTTATTAATTTGATGGGTATAAATAGAGATTTGAAATTAGATGGAAAGATTTGAATTAAGTTAGAGTTAATATGGTGTTTAAGAAGATTAAAGGAGTTAGGAGGTAAGTGAAAGAAGGGAAAAAAATGAGAAGACCAAAGGAGAGGAGGGGTATTTTTTAAAGGACAAGACCAAAATGTGGTCTTATTTAAGAAGAAGAAGAAAAAGCGTGAATTAGGAGAGAGGAAGAGAAATAACACATTAAAGAGAGAAAGAAGAGAGATTTTGGTGGTTGAGAGAAAAGAAGAGAGTTGAGCTAAGATTTCTTCATTTCTTAGCTTTTGAGAGAGATTTTGAAGTGATTCAAGAAGTGAAAAAGGTAGAGGAAGAGAAGATCTTCCATTTGATTCAAAGATCTCTTCATTTGGTGAAGAATCAAGGTAAGATCACCTAAGTCTTTTGGGATTTTTGGAATGATTTTAGTTCATGGAGTTTAAAAAAGGCATGTGTTTAAGTATTCTAACACCAATTTTAGTGATTGTGCTTTGTGAGATTTTCAATTGAAAACTCTATTGAGTGAGATTTTTTTGTTATTGTATAAAGGGGATCAAAGAGGCAAGAGGAACAAGGAAAGAGGCATTTTAACCAAGTTCTTAAGCAAGAAAATCAAGGTAGGTTACATGTTTATAATAGAGTTATGAGCTACTAATGTCTTTTTCCAAGACAAGAAAACAAAATGATTTCAATTACTTCATAAATGTTGCTTTTAATACTTTTGAGTGATTTGAGAAATTGCCACACGTTGGTGCATGAATTTTAATTATAAAATGAAAAATGGTTTTAAAATATTCATGTTATGCCTTGAAACATATCATGACATTTTGTATGATGAAAATATGTGAAAGCATGAAAGTATGAACACATGAGCAAATGATTTGAGCATGAATATGTGCTTTTGTTTGGGCAAGAGAGGAACCCGTTTTGTTAGTCACGTATACGTTGACCTATAGCCTTCTCCCGACTGCTCGCTTGAGACCACGAGATCCTAAGAAATTGAACTCGTTCTGTTCACGATGAAAACTTCGATTTCTCCTTTTTATTTTATGGAACTCTTGAGCCATTTGTTTGTACATTGAATCATTGAATTGTCAAGTTTGTTGCTTAACTTGAGTGTTCTATAGTGATGGTTAAATGTACTTTGCTATGTTGAGATGAGGACATTTTTAACAATAAGTTTTGAGCAAAAAGATCTTGAAATTTGATTGAAAATTTGAGAAGAAAGCGTTTTATAAATTCACCATGACTTTATAAGACAAATGAACATTTCAACAATTTTGCTTATTCTTTGTTATAAACTTGTTACCTATGAGCTTTCAAGTTCACTCCCCTTTTATCCCATCTTCAGGTGATAGCTAAGAAACTAAGTGATCAAGAACTTAAGGGCATTTTTCCAAATTTGCTTATTTTGTAGTTTGAGTTGATTTTGGGAAAGCAAGAAGTTTGTTTGTTCAAGACCTTTTGTAATTTGAGATTTTGAGACGATGATGTAACGTAGCTTGGAATGCCATTAAAGATTTATAAAACTTTATTCTTTTAATGTTAATGAAATGTGAATGGTATATGTATGATATGAGTTAAAATTAGATATACGTGAAGAAGAAATCAATTTAAGTTGATGATTTTGGAACATAAATCATTGAT
>JANIJH010000001.1:34469829-34488022 GCA_024520975.1 Erythroxylum areolatum | reverse complement strand
GATGATGATGATGATGATGATGATGATGATGATGATGATGATGATGATGATGATGATGATGATGATGATGATGATGTAATTAGTAAGCATTATAATGAATATTTTGGTATTTTTGTTAGTTATTTCTTTGTTAATTTATGTTTTTAAAACAATTATTGACATAGAAATTCGTTAGGAATAAGCTAAATAAATTAATACTCATTCCATTCAATTCCTAAAAATAACAATTTTATTCTCTATCTATTCTAATAGGTGAACCAAACAAGCAGAAAGTGCTTTATTGGTTATAGAACTTAGGACAAGTCCTATTCTTGCAAACTTATGGCAAACAACGGATTACATTAGTTGTTAGTTGATTCTATTCGCTGATTTGACCAGTGGATAATATCAGTTGTTTATTTAAGCTCGTTTAATAATAATAATAATAATGATAATAATACTTCAACGTTAAATTTTCTATTAATATGAATGATGTAGCTACATCATATTAATATTTTTATATAATATATATTAATTTTATTATTTAATAAATTAAAAATGACATATAAGGATATAACTTAAAAAAATTTATAAAGTCACAATTAAATATTTAATTTTACAACAATTAAAAAATTAACAATAATAAAAAATAGAACAAAAATTAAATTTTAAAAATGTTTCGTGCATAATTCATAAGCATAACATAGTGCCAAGCAGAAAACTAACAATAATAAAAATAGAACAAAAATTAAATTTTACAAATGTTTCGTGCATAATTCATAAGTATAACATAGTGCCAAGCAGCAATTATGCTGCATGATATTGTAGCATAATTAATAATAATTCAATTATGCCACACTATAACACAATTTATTAATTATAATTAGACATAAATTGACTTGCAAAGATTAATTAATGTATACCTTTGTTTATTAAGGAGGGTATAACTGATTTCTTACTTGCAGATATTTAGCTGTAGATGAAAACACTGCTAAAAACGTTGTTATTGTGGAGCTTTTCTAAATCCAGCGGTTTGAGATAAATTCTTTGATTATTAATCTTCTTACTAAACGAAAACTTCAGCTGTTTGAAATGATAAAACAGTTGAAAATTTTGAATTAGCTAAAAAGTAACTGACAAACGTAGTCATTACCTTCTAGGAATTTTTTTTTGAAAAGTTTAATATAATTATTCTTTTACTTTTCAAAAAATTTAGTTAATGGTAAATAATGTTAAGAACCCTATGAAGTTAACAAACTATATATAAAGAGGCATTTGATAATTTTAAAGTTTTATGAGATAAAGTAAAAAAAAAGTTAAATCACAAAGTGGCAACAGGGTCATTTCATGACCTTTTAAGGCATATCCATAAATGTGTAAGCACAATTTATGACTGTTATTAATCCATCGAATTGTATAATCTGTCTATGTTTCTTTACAAGAAAAAGAAGGGTTTAAGACTGGGCTTTGTCCAAAGCCGAAGCCTAAATTCAACATCGGCGAGTCAGGAGGGGAGGGTTTTAGGAGGGCTTCTTTGTGTTTGATTCATTCATCTTTACAGATACTAATGGCCGAAGAGGAAGAAAGAAGAGAAGCACAAATTCAGCCAGTAACTGAAAATGAAGCCAAAACCATGAAGCCATGGGAACAACACGCCAGTGTCATAAGCATTCCTCGCTTCGACTACAACGCTCCTTCTGCTCTTTTTCACCATTCTCACTCTGGCTTCCTCATTACCTGCTCCATCAGTCGGTCTTCTTTTCCTCTTTAATCATTTTTATATCATTATTATATGATTCTTCTAGATTACATTGAACAGAAAAAAGGAAAATTGAGTGTACCTATGAGTATGGATGTGGATGGGCTAATAGTTTGTTTGCGATGAATGTGTATAAACCTGAATCAGTCCTAGAAACTGTAGAGAGTCGTAAATAGTATATGCAAAGGGATCAGCGACAGTTTTTGGCTCTTATTCCATTATATCCTGTGTGACCTATTGTAATTCAATGATAACCAGAACTCCTATTTCAATGTAGTATGCTAGTTGCTCTATTTATATTCACATGTGGACTTTAGTGTAGACGTGAAAATAGTTTGCAACGGTTAATAAGTTGCCGCTAACTTTCAAGCTACTAAACAAGTTTCAATCAAAGTATACTTAATATTATTGTTTTCTAGTGCTTTACATATGTTTGATAAGGATACTTAATACCATGAGAACCGTTTCTCAAAAATATTAACTTCAGGCTTCAGTGAGCATCCTATGCTTGATAGGCTCCTTCACCTTCACAAGTCTAAATTGGATGACAACCGATGCTTCATGTTTGACTTAGAAAGTTAAATGTCCATTAGTAACTATGTGTTCAAGAGTTTTTTAAAAAATTTCCAGCTTAGAAGGAATATTTATTCCTGTAAAGAAGTTTATGCCCATGTTCTTTAAGTTGAAGTTGACATTATTTAAAAAGTTTTATTTTCATGTCAGAGAGGGAAAAAAGTGCAACCAAGGAAGCGATGTTGATTCTTGAAAAGGTTCTTCTCAATGACCTTGTTAATATATATTTTTTTGAAAGATGAATAAAGAAATTTTATCAACACTAGCTAAGCTATTAAACCGTTACAATGATAAAGGGATTACAAAATCCAAAAAGACACTACTAATGTTTGTTGCAATAAGCTTGGTAGCTGAAATTTAAAGGGTCCATTTGATTTTTATGCCTACAGTGAGACTGTTTAGACTGTTTTGTAGACCTCTACCTAGCAAGAGTTCTCTGATCCATTTTAATGTGTTCTTTGCTAGGAGATGTTTTTCAGTAGCTACCCCTTTATATATTCAATTGTTTCTTTCTTTTCAAATTGAGTACATTGTGGATACGAATGCAGTTTTGAAGACCATTCCATCTTGTTCGAGTTCCTTGGTTTTGTTAATTGCCCATAAAAGGACCATATTCCATTCATATGAGTGACAATGCTCCATCAGTAGGTGAAGCACCCTACTCCAAATGACTTTCAATTTCTTGCATTGGAAAAAATCGTGGTTTTTGTCCTCCCTCTCTTCCTTGCATAGGAGGCATATAGGTTCATAATTCCCAAACCTTCTGTCCTTTGTTCTGATCCTATTCCTTCCACTTAGCACTGTCAGATCACTAAGGCTTGACTTTAGTCCTTACGCTCCATATTAGCTCATATAAGGGTGCATGTTTCAAACAAGGTTTAAATATTTTGTAGCATGACGCATTGTTGAACGATGCATTGTTATTAGCTAGCCAAGTGATCCTGTCCTCCCTGTGCAGTTGAGTGTGTTGAGGTACTTAGTTTATCAGGTAAGAGGAACCTTTAAAGTTGCAACACCAATCCCCATTCTGTATAATTGAGCACACTCTGGCATTTACTCGAATTCTGGGGATTAATTTTGTCATCTCATTCCTCTTGATTAAGGGGCAATGATCATTCCAGTTATTGAAAAAAAACCAGGATTTTTCCCCATTTCCAAAACTATGCTTTATCCAAGGATAGATGAATTGCCTCAGTTTTAGCATTTATATGAAACTTTAGGATTGTTCTCTACTTATTTCCAGTTGCCATATGTGTGAACCTTGTTAGTATTTATTACTCTTTCATTTTTCCTTTTTATAAGAATTGTTTATTGAGTTATTGGCATTATAGAAGTATGCACTGTCATGTTTAATATCTAACATTGCCCAATTTCTTATAAGGTGTAATAGGATTTTAGCATTGCTAAATGTCACTATGTAGTGATAAGTAATTTTTTTCTCCTAATTATGTGTCTATCACTCAAAAGGAGATATCCTTTTCATTTTTAGTGTAAATACGTTTTAATTTGTGCAAATGTTGTGCTTATGTTGTTTACTTAGAGGTTCAAATCGAAACTTTTTGTTGTTCATCTTGAAAGGGATGCAGATATGACAAATATGTTTTCTCTGTCATACTGACTGTCAATTTGAAATCTTTTGTAGTATTTGAGGTCCTATGATAGCAACAAAATTGTTCAAAGCTCCGACGCAAATGCAAGCACTAAGAGAAGGAAACTGATTATAGATGAAATATGTCAGACATCTATTACACCTGTTACTGATGTAGAAATCAACAACATTGTTGAGAATGCAGGTACACTCTCCAACGATGGAAATTGAGCAGTAAGTTCTAGTTTTTGTGGTAATGCTCTTGGATACTTATGTTAGATAATCTCTCCAAAGATGAGGATTCAGCACACGAAAAGAAAAGTACAACTGTAGAAGGGAGCTTTGTTCTTTCATTGGTTAAGCTTATAAGGAGTGGCTTAGTTCTCCTAACCTTCGTCAATGGCAATCCTCCTAACACCGTGGATATTGTATCTGACATTTTCCAACGTCTGGAATCTAAAAGTCTGAAGTCACCTATGTAAGTTGTTGGTAAAAATGAATTTCTTGTTCATCTTAGCTTTCGTTACCAAATTTAGCGATTGGATCAAGTTCTTGTCTATTTTTGTCTTTTATAGGATGTTTCTTTTATTTGCTTCCGTAACATATTGTTTGGTTCCTAATCCCTTCATGGAAATTGAAAGAGAAGATAAAATTGTTACTTGGGAATAAAACTAAGTAATGCTGAAAGATGGAAGACTGACAATTATATGTATTTGTGTATGTTTTATGCATGTACATAATTGTTATATGGACAATTGTTTAGATGAAAAGTAAATAATTGCTAGGAAAAGAAGATTACATATGTGATTGATTAGCCAATTATTGGCTTGTATTCCTTTGAAGAATTTCCTTTGGATTCTTTTGGAAAATAATTTCTTTGTATAGAAAAATCAAGTCTTTATCTTTATAGTTGCTAGAGTTCACAAGTGTCAGCAACCCTTGTAATTCCATTTATTGAATGAGATTCATACACATTAATCTTTTATCATCCATTTAGTCAATGAATCTTAACCTTCTTGGCAACTTTTAACCGTTTCACATCTCTAAATAATTGTATAGGTTAATTCCTTCAAAGATTGTACAAGTTAGTTTTAAAGAAGCTTCAACAGTCAAACTCTTTGATCTCATAATTTGCTTTTGTTAGGGGTGCCATAGATTTGTTGTGATCTTTTTTTTTGAAAGCAGTCAAGCACATGTCATTGATAATCAATTGATTCAAGTTGTATTTGATTGCTTTTTAATCTAACATATATTGGTCTCGTACAATTTTTTTGGGATATGAATGTTAACTAGTTTTATATTCTTAAACGCAATATTTAGTGGAAATTGAGATGATCAATAATATTTTCGAAGATAGTAATAAGAAAAGCTATTATCAGACTCTACTTGTTCTTTCTTTTTCATCTTCTCTTACTGTGAGAATGCTTTGTCTTCCATATCTTTTTATTAATCTATAGTTGGCATAGGAAAAAGAGTAGTCTGTTGTAATAGATATTCCCACACTAAGCACATTGCAGGATTCTAGCTTACTAAGTTCTAGTACAGATCCTGTAATCTAATTCATTAGGCAACATGTAGTCTTATCATTGTGGTTCTTAGTCAAATTTGAGAGAAAGAATCAAATATGTCTCCCCATTAATAGGGTTGTTGCATCATAACATTGCTGAAGTAACTGAATCAATGAAGGTATTCAAGGAAGCATTTCTTTACTTGATTATCTCTCTTTCTTTTTCTTTTTTGTGGAGACTCTCTTAAGTTTAGTTATAGAATATTCTAAGTTTGTTAAATGTCATCCTTGTATAGAAGACTTCTAACAAGATCACAAGTTTCCCAATATGTGCTAAAAATGATATTGTTAGCAAAGAGTGATAAGCTAGATGCAACATTCGTTTTTCTTTAGGATTGTACCATCAAATAATGCTGTTTTGATGAGGATAATCACAACATTAAGGGAAGAAGACAATATATTATCTTTTGAGGTTATATGATCTCTGTGAATATTTTGGAATACATAGTTAGTTTGCTTTGCTCTATTCTACTGTGTTTCTTGAAAAATTGATAAGCTAGTGTGTGTTGGGGAGTTGAAAGAAAACATTAATTTTATGTCTAATCTTTCCATTGGGGAAGATTTTCTCTAAAAGAACTTGGGCGAAGGATATTACTTTAATGCATACATTTTAGACTAGCAATCCATGGGAGTTGGTGGCATTGGTATTCTTGTAGACTTACTAATGTAGGTTACAACCAAAATGTCTACAATCATGCAATATTTATTTTATTTAGGTTTCTTCTCTTATTTTTATCATGTGGCACTACTAGAGTAATTCAAGTTAATCACTATGTTTAAATATAGAGTTAGACATTGGGACTAGATAAGGTAGAGTTAATAATTGTAATAGTTTGTCAATACTTATTTATACTTGTTATAAAATAGAATTTTTAATTTCTCTTATAAAGAGTGATTCATATGTGATTTCTAAATCTAGAAGTGATTGTTCAGAACTTAGTAGTGATGCATTTACTTTTGAATCTTTTAAACCTTAAAAATGATTCCTAGTTCTTGCTAAAACCATATGAGTGATTCCAAAAATTGTCTTTTATTCTTTATTTTAGACTTCATTAACTCTGAATGTTTTCATCAAGATCATTATCCTTACGTGCGTCTTGCATCGCATATGAGTCACCTTCCCTATTTTTATAGGCCTGATTTTGTTATGACCTTGATGAATATGAGGAAAATAAAAGAAGCAAAATATTATTGATATCAGAGTAAGGGGTTAATAATGGTAGCACTTTAAGTGACTACCTCCAAATCCTACCCAGTTGGGAGTTTTTACACAAATCTCTTTTTTGTCTCCTATTTCCATACCTCCCTACATTCTTAATATACCTTGTATCCTGTAACTACCTTGCCACATCATCCTTATATAATCAGACAAAATATTTTTGCTAATAGACCAACACACACTAAAAATATAACCCAAATTGCCTCCTAGAGATGCTTTTCTCCCTCCTTTTATAAACATTTTTAACACGAGGCCTTTCATTACCACCCAACCCCTTTGAACTTCACCTTGTCCCCAAGTTGGAATTTGGGAAACTGCTCTTCAATTAATTCAACTGATTCCCAATATTCTACCTAAGTTAACCAGGCATACCACTCTTTTGGCTTATTCCTGTGAAACATCGAAGGTAGGTTTCTAGGTATCGGTTCACAACTTCACTTTGTCCATTGGTTTGAGGATGATAAGTAGTACTCCTCTTCAGTATTGTTTGTTGTAATCTGAAGAGTTCTAGCTAGATATTACTCATAAACACCTTATCATGATTTGTGATGATGGAGCGAGGGAACCCATAAAGCTTCACTATGTAAAACAGAAATTCCTCTGCAACTTTCTTTGCAATATAAGGGTGTTTGAGGGAGAAAAAGTGTAGTATTTGCTTATCCTATCCACCACCATGCGGATGGAGTCGTATCCGTGAGATTCGGGCATCCCTTCCACAAAGTCCATAATGAGATCTGCCCAAACTACTTGCGGTGTTGGAATGGGTTATAATAATCCTGCCAGAGTCAATTTATCATACTTGTGCTATTGGCAAACATGGCACTCCCTGATAAACTGTTTAGTATCATTCTTCATCCCTTCTCAAAATAATTTGTTGGAAATCCTCTTATAGGTCTTATGAAATCCACCACGGCCTCCTATTGGACGACAATGAAATTCTTCCATCAGCTTTGGAACTAAGGTATAGGTCTTCGAGAGTACAATCTTCCTTTCAATATAGAGCTGCCTATGGTTGAGGGACCGTCCAGGCTTGGCGGAAGCTCCTTTCAATGATTGAAGGATTTGTTTCAACTGGGAGTCTTGATTCACCTTGTCTTTAATTTGGTCCCAGTCAATAATGAAAGGACTTGAGATAGCATGTAATGCTGCCCACCTTAAGTGGGCATCAGCAGCCTTGTTATCTTGACCTGGTCGGTACTAAATCTTAAAATAATATCCCATCAGCTTGGTCATCCATCGTTGGTATTCTAGTGCAACTATCCGCTGTTCAAGCAAATAACGCAAGCTCATCTAGTTCGTTTTTACTACAAAATGCCTCCCCAGTAAACAATGTCTCTACTTTTGGATTGCCATTACTATAGCCATTAATTCCCTCTCATAGGATGACTTGAGCCTAGCCTGCTTGGTGAGTGCTTGGCTCAAAATTGCGGGGGGTCGTCCTTTTTGTGATAATACCGCCCCTAACCCAACTCTGGAAGCATCAATTTCTACTACGAATGTCTCCTTGAAATTACGCAAGGCTAAAATGGGCACTACTTTCACGACATCTTTAAGTTGCAAGATGACTTTAACAACCTCCTCACTCCAAATGAATGCGTCTTTTTTGAGTAATTGAGTTAATGGTCATGCTATCTTTCCACAATTACAAACAAGCATGCGATAATATCCCGTCAATCCCAGAAAACCCCTTAACGCCTTCTGGTCTTGTGGTGTTGGCCATTCATCCATGGCCCTAACTTTCTCCAGATCAGCAACAACCCCCTTTTTGATATGATGTGCCCCAAATACTCCAACTTGCTTTGACAAAAATCGCATTTCTTAATATTTGCAATTAACTTATGTTTCTAAGAATTGTTAGTGCCTCATAAATGTGCAACACGTGTTCGTCTTGTGAAGAGCTGTAAATGAGGATATCATTGAAGAATATTAGCACATACCTCCTTAGCAACCATATGAAAATGGAATTCACGAGCGCTTGAAAACTCGCTGAGGAGTTGGTGAGCCCAAATGACGTGACGGGAAATTCATAATGGCCCTTATGAGTTCTAAATGTTGTATTATGCACATCCTGATGATAGATCTTTATTTGATGGGTGCCGATTTAAGATCAAGTTTGGTGAAAATTCTGGCTCCATATAATTCATCTAAGAGTTCTTGAATATCAAGAATGGGAAACCTATCATGCACAGTAACCTTATTGAGGGCCTTGTAATCCACACAAAACTGCTAGCTCCTATCTTTTTTTTTTTTTTATGGGCAACATGGGGTTGGAAAAGGGGCTATTGCTTGGTCTAATGATTTGAGGTGCCAGATTTATAGGTCAATTCTGTATGTTCCTTTTCAACATGATGGGTTGCGATTTGAAGTTTTCATGGATGGCCAAACTGAGAGGATCAATGGTTTGTTGGGGGAGTACTTAAGATATTATATATTCAAGTCAGTGTAATTGGTTAAGTTTACTTTATGTTACAATTTTGTTATAACTTGCACATATTTTCTGCTAAAAAGAAGAGTCCCCTTGTGATAGTCTTGGGCCAACAATCTCTTACTTTACTCGACATTGCACAACAAAGGATAGATCGCAATTGTCCTGCAACATAAAAGTTTGCGACAGAGGAGCAAGAGTTGTTAGATGAGGTGATGAATAGTCTTCAATAAGCTTCTCAACGGATGAAGCAAGCAGATTTACGAAGGAGACCATTAGAGGTTGACATATGATATACGATATTTTTGAGACTTTCCTCACAAATTTGGATGAAGATCTCAAGTAAGCATGTACATCGAGGATTGGTGCCTAAGTATGATGGACCGTTTGAAATGTTAAGTAAAGTTGGGAATGTGAAATATATGTTGAATTTCCTCCGAGAGATTAAAGGTACACCTTGACATTTCATATTAGTTTTCTCAAACTGTACTATGACAATGCATTAGATCTTAATAAGAGTCAAGTGAAAAGAGTTCGACTGGTTGTGAGAAAACAGTTCGAGGATCAAGTGCTCTTGAGTTATCGAACAATGGGAAACATAAGAAGAATCGGAGGATCGAATCTCGATCCAATGGAAAGGAAAGCCAATTATGGAAGTTACGTGAGAGAAAGATACTACCTTATTGGTGTTCAAAGATCAGGTTATGCCTACCTTCAAGCTAGATCGACGTGAGCATCGAATTCATCTGGTGGGAGTGGTTTGTTAGCCTTTTAACACATGAAGACACTTCATAGCTAGCTGAAAACGAGTCTTGGGTTGAAGGTTAGCTAGATCAAACACATAACGGTAGCATGCGAAAACTCCATGGTAATTAGGCAAGTTAGATCAAGCATGGTGTGAGTTTTGGTATAGTTTCAGACCCTATATAGATCAACTTGACTAAGGCTAATTTCTTGATGAACTAAGGATTTAGTATATATGCTCAAATTAATAGGCCATAGCTAATGGACTTGTCATGGGTAAGCATTGGACCAGACTAGTATGCTACAAGAGACTTTAGGCTTGGATGATTCATCATCAATGGATAGAGATTATGGGAAGATCTTGAATGATGTGGTAGATAAGATTATGAAGGATAAACATTAGCTCTAAAAGATAAAAATTATATGAGAGGATCATCTGAAGATAGTAGAGATCTTCGTAAATATAAATATATCATTCCTAGATAGATGTAATATGTAATCTCTTATTTTGGTAGTTATGTTGTAGCTAAATTCTATCAGATAGAGTCCTATTTTGATGAGGATGTCATCATATTGGTTAGTGTAATAACGTGATAAGGATAACATGTGATATAATTAGTTCAATTCAGTTAGAATTCTGAATTGTAACTTAGTCATCAAGCCAGAGGTGCCTATAAATAGTTCATTTGAGCCTTACTCCCCATACATTAGAATGAGAGAGCATTTCTTTATATACTTTGAAGGAAGTAATATAGGTTAGCATTTGTTGTATATCTTTCATGCTTCTATTGTTGCCTTTGATAGTTTAGTACTTTCTCAATAATCTTGTAAGAGTGTGACAGTTAAATGTTGTGAGGGTCCTGAGATGTTCGAGAACAAGTTATTTGATCGACGATCACATGAGGAAGATTAAGTCTTGCTTAAACAAACTTAAGTGAGATTGTTGTGCAAAGGAGTAGGTGCAACTTGTGATATAAGTTTGATGCTTAGAAAACCTTTGTAATAACAACCACTTAAGTCTCAAAATCAAATTGGAATTGCTCAACTGCAAAGTTAGGAATTCTTCAATGATTGTTAACACTTGCACCTCAAGTACCATCCCTTTACAAACCCCCATTCCTTTTAGGCGTTTTCTTAATCCCACAGTCACCCCATAGTTGGGTGTTTTGGACATTGGAATTTGTAGCTTCTTAACCAGTTCCAAGGAAATGAAGTTGCGAGTGGCTCCACAATCAATTAGCACTACCACCTTCATGCCACCCAGCTTACCATAGAGTTTCATGGTTTAAGGTTCTGATAACCCCATCACCGAATTGAGGGATAGCTCCATGCCTTCAATTTCCACTTTGTCCTCTAATTCTCCATTGAAATCTCATTCCCTAGTTCGCTCCCATCTCCTTCACTGACCAGCAGCGCATGAAATTCCTTGTTTTTACAGTGATGGCCTAAATGCCATTTCTTATTGCAATGGTAGCTTAATCTTTTCTCTCGTTGAGCTTGCACTTCTGCAGCAGAGAGACGTTTGAATCTTGTAGTGTCAGCAACATTTTGGGTGGGACTTTGGGTCAAATCTAAGGTTTGTAGGCCAATTGGCCGATGGGTTTTGAGTTTTGAGGGTGTTGGTCAGTTGTGGGCAATTTTGAGCTGGAAGAGTGTTATTGGTTGCAAGTTGGCTAAGGCTTTTTGAAGGAGTCCATAGGATGGTGCGATTGTTGTTTTTAGTTTGGATTTTATTTTTTAATCATTGTTTTGGGTTATTGGGTTGGTTGAAACTCTATTTCTTCCTCTCTATTCGAGCTGCTACTCCTATGGTGTCCTTCAAACCAGATGGGTTTAGCACAAACATTTCAGCCTTTACCCTTTCTTTCAACCCGTTAACGAACACAGCAGTCAAAGTCTCCTCCATTCTTCTCACCGAAGCTGTGAAAAACTCAAACTGAGCTCAGTATTCCGCAAATGTACCTTCTTGTGGACAGCAAAAAATCGGTTAAGTAATGTTCCCTCTTGTATTCCAGCAAATTGGTAAAGCAGCTGAGTTTTTGACTCCTGCCAAGGAGAGAATGTTTCTCTCTTTCTTCAAACCTTAACCATGCTTGGTCTTCTCCTTCAAAACAAACTGCAGCAGCCTCTAACTTTTCCTTTGCCATCAATCAGTTTATGGCAAAATACCACTCCTCCCTAAAGATCCATGCATCAGGGCTGTCCCCATAAAAGACGGGTAACTCCAGTTTCTGGGGGTTGCTTAACCCATTCTGTCATCGTCTTGATCACTGCAGGACTTTCCATGACTGAGTCAGATGCAGAATTACTCCAGACCTGATGCAACTAGATTCTGCTTGGTTAACTCCCTAGTATCGATTCTTCATGAGCATACAGAAGCCTTCCTCCATCCTTTGGGCTAGTGAAGCAATGATGTTGGTGAGATCCACAACTTCTTTCTTCAATCCTGGTAGTTGCTTAAGCTCGTTTTCTACTGCTTTAGTCTTGCCTCCATTCTGGTTTGGGGCATCACCCACTGTAGGACCGGTGCTTTGATACCAAAATTTGTTATGACCCTAGATTAATATGAGAAAAATAGAAGCAGAATATTATTGATAGCAGAATAAGGGGTTCACAGAGACAAAATCCTACCCAGTCTGGAGTTTTTATACAAATCTCCTTTTTGTCTCCCTATCCCCTACCTCCCCACATTCTCAATATACCGTGTAACCCATAACTACCTTGTCACATCATCCTTCTATAATCAGACAGCATATTTTTGCTAACAGACCACCACACTGAAAAAACAAGCTAAAATTCTATTCTTCACCCAGATTGCCTCCTAGAGCTGCTCTTTCTCCCTCCTTTTATAAACATTTTTAATAGGAGGCCAATCAGAATTACCATGTGTTGTGCTTAATATGTCAGAATGTTATCCCATAATTCCACCACTTTTTAATCATTTCCCTTTTCTCATAATATGTGTAAATTTTACACTCATTAGCTGCATTACCATTGTTCTGTAGTTGGTGCCATCGCTTTTTCCCCATCCTGGCTACATGTCATTTGAATGAGAAGGAACTTCGACCAGTTGTGTCAAAGCTTGTCCACGAGTTCATAACTGTCAACAAAAGCAAAATTACCCTCCCAATAAAGGTAAGAAATCACTTTGTACTTGCTGCAGATGGTCAATTAGCATTTGGATGAACCCCAATGGAATCTGCATAAATAGTGTCAACCTCGTAATGAGTCTATTAGAGATGTGTAGTGTTTCATATGTTGGTTGCGAACATCGTAACTTTTATGAACTTAAAAGTCCCACTTGAGTGTTTCATGCTTCTCTATTTCCCTTGTTCTGTACCATCCTTCTGATCTACTTCAAAGCTGCCTCCTGAATAATCTTGGTGGCAAGAAAAAGGACGGCGTGCTGTTGGCTAATCTACCTATTTATTCATTTACATGTTGGACTATTATTGTTTTTCTGATGTCTGTTCTTATCCTTTCAGTAGAGACAAAACCTTGCCAATAGCCTCTGGTAAATTGTCTTCCTGCATTCATGCAAATCTGACGTTTAGTGACGAGTTAAGACTAGAAATTGTAGATTCTCTCTCTGACTTGATTGTAATTGCTAATACTATGATTGGAATTGCTGATACTATGTAAATATAAAGAAAATGTTACTGGACTTCTCTGACTGTGTAAGTAATGCTGTGTGTAGTTTGCAGTTGGATATAACAGAAGAGGAATTGGGGAAACACAATTGAAGGCTGTAAAAGATGCTTCAAACGATTCTAACCTACTTTTGTTGAACCGAAACAAATGCTTTGACGTTGTGGCTTCTGCCATAAAAGATGCTGTATCTGATTCAGTCGTGGACCTCAACTCCCCAGATGTAAGACATTTTGCTACTAACTCCTGTACATCAAAAGAATTTTAGTTGTTATTTGCCTCGTGTAAAATTAATGATAAAGTGCGCAGCTCTCTGTGCTTGTTGAGCTGCTGCCTCTTTCTGCAGTACCCAGAGGATCATTCATAGCTGCTGTATCGGTTCTTCCTCGAAATCTCGTTAGTGCAAAGCCACGACTTTGCATTAGGCCATTGATTTCTGATCCTAAGGATAGGACCGGAAACAGTTAACTAGCCTTGTGCGGAAATATTCAACATAGGACAAGTCCTGCAGCTGGCACTTTTAACCTCTAAAGCATTCCAGCTGCACCAACGAGTCTTTCACGAAAGAAAATGGGCAAGCTTCTTTCTTACAGTTAAAAAGCCCTCTCTTGTAATTCCAGTTGGATTGCTTGACTATGGTTTTTGTTTCTACTCCTTCCCTTATAACTCGATTACATTTTGGGCCTTTCTTCATTCTCCTTAAAGTTACTTTTATGAGAGTTTGACGCATGATACATCTTGTTTAAATAACTCTTTTCTATATCATATTTGAATAACTATTTTTGGAAAATAATGTATAATGTAAACTATTATAAATAAATACATTTGTAAAATTAATGTACAATATAAAATTTTTGAATGATTATACAATTAAAATTCAAATAATTTGAGTACAGTAAAATCTCGATAAATGAATATTCGATAAATTAATAATTTTGATTAAATAATAATTTTTTCCATTCCTGACTTGGACCAACGGAATAAAATAATAATCTTGTTAAATGTATAAGATAATAGTTAAAAAAAAATTCTTTGAGGCCTATTGAAAATATAGAATAAATTCATTAAATAAGTATGAAAATTACATATATAATCCATAAAATAAAACATTTTTTAAATAATTTTTATTTCAAATTTTATACTTTCCTAAAATATGTATCTATAGTCAATTGGTTCTTTTTTTCATGCGAACTGAATTCAATTTTATCTTTAACTTTTTAGAGGGCATAAATTACATTCGGCACATTCTTCTCATTTTGAAGCAAGTATCTTTTCAAAGTCTCTACAGTAAGAAAAGCTTCTTTTGAAGAAACATGTGGTATAGCGTTATTATCATTTGGATCTTGATTGTCATCATCTTTCGTACCCATTACTTTTTGAATAATTTCTTCGTCCGTAGGCGATTTCATTAAAGCTTCATTTTCACTAGGATAATTCAGAATCTGCTCTACATTCATGGCATTTCTATAATGTAAATTAGAAATAATCTCCTCTAATCTTTGAATGTCTTCAAATCATCAGTTTCTTCTTCTAGAAGCATACCTTCCTCGGATCGAATTTTGCAATGTCGAAAATAATTTACAATAGTTGTGACCTTCACGTCAATATTCCAAACAACATTAATAAAATAGATAGCATCCAGGACATTAATTTTTTAGGATTTATTGCTCTCATCTCATAGCCTTCTAAGATGCTAGAATAAAAACGACATCGATAATAAATCTTAAGTGATCAAATAATTCCAGCATCACATGGTTGAATTTTTTATGTTGTATTTAGAGGCAAAAAGAACAATTCAACATTTCTCAAGCCTTCAATAATCTTGGGATGGGCTGGGCAATTGTTTACTATAAGCAGCACTTTTCTACCTGTCATTCTATCATCAAACTAACGAATAAATTCTTGAAAGAGTAATCCAGTCATCCATGCTTTTTTGTTGGCTCGATAATGACAATTAAGATTGTCAATATTCACATTTTTAAAGCATCTAGGATTAGCATACTTACTAATAATCCAAAGAGGTATTTTATCTAAACCATCCCTATTGCAACAAACAGTAACAGTAAATCTTTCTTTGTCCTTTTTTCGTCCTTCTAATTGCTTTGTAGTTAGTGAATGATTTGCTTGCAAACGATAAAATAAGCATGTTTTATCCATATTATAGATATCTCTCCAATGAAATTTGTCCAATTTAGCTCAAATTTTAGGTACAACTTCTTCAATATTCTCCATGACAACTGAATCGCTTTCACCAAACCTTCTATAAGACTTAATCCCATATCTCGTCTTGAACCGTTCTAGCCAACTACTTGAAAAGTTAAATTCTAGATTTGCACCACCATGCATCTTCTGTAGAAACTCTCTTGCTTTAGTTTGATTCATTTCTCTTGTCATGTTCACTTTCTCTTGATATTGGAGAAACCACTCATACAATACCATTTCTAATTCAGGATATTTTGCTGATTTGTGTCTTTTAACATTGCTATTTGTTATCTGTTTTGTCAAATACTCTGCTGATCTTTTAAGAGTATTTGATATTGTTGATTGATTAATAGAGAGATAAAACTTTTGTTGAATCCACTGTTGCAAATCTTTTTGACTTAAGAGAAATGCTGATTTTTGTACTCACATAATGTTTTTCTCATTTCATTAGTTAGCGTAGACTTTTTTTACAACTTTCAAATGAGTAGCCATGGAAGAGAAGATACAATATATGAATTTTTTTATTTTGCTATATGAAGTTAAAGTAAATGTATTTATTTATAAACTCTATACAGTACTGTATATTTGAAACAATTCACAACACTTCATATTCTAATGTACCTACATGCACTCTATTTTGAATCACGCTAACATAAAATTAATAAACTTATTTTTGACAAGATTAATAAACTTAGACACAATGTACCATCATTAATTAATTATTATTTATTTTCTTTTCTTAGTAACGGAAAAAAATTAATTGTTTAATTTGACAAATATAATGTACAAAATAAAAATTATTCTATAACTTAATAAATATTTATTTATCGATAAATTAATAACTCCATATAATATAATAATTTTTCAGGTCTCAAAATATTCATTTATAGAGGTTTTACTGTATATATATGTGTGTGTATTAAGTTAGCATGTAATATATTAACTCATTAGAAAGTACATAAATATATGTATTATGTATTTTAATATTAATATAATAAGTATAAGTTAAAAGGCAAAAGGTTTAATTTGTCGTTCAAAGTTTGACTAAAAGTTTAAAATGACAAAATATTAGTTCACCTCCTGACGTTTTCAAAATGGAACAAACAAACAGTCACTTATCATGTTTTCATTAATTACACATGACAGTCCCCATTATTTTGGAATACTTGGCATGTCAGGTAAGCCCAAATGCTAACTTGGCAATTAACTTGTCATATAAACTAATTTTGGTTTTTTAAAGAATTTACTTACCAATTATTTAAAAAAAAAAACTCCGAAGCCATGTGTAGAAATTCTTAAGATTCACTTAACAAATCCCTAAAACCTAAACATTCATCTTTGTTCTTCAATGCCTTCGATTATTTCTACTAATTATTGTTCATTTTTCTTCCTTTATATTCGATAATTTCTACTATTATTCTTCCTATAGTTGCAACTTGTTTTAGAGTTGTTTTTAATGCACTACAATTATTCTTCATTCTTCTTCTTCCTATAGTTGCAGTTTGTTTAGAGGAGTTTTTAATGCACCTTAATTTGTTTCAACAGTTTAGAGAAGGCATACCAGTTTCAACCCCATTCCTACCTACAAGAAGCTATTATCTAGTGTCAAGCTCGATTCACAACTTGAAGAATACAAGGAGAATTAATGAGGACATGAACATTGTTGTTATAAATGAAGACACTAATGAAATTCTTGACTATGGAGTTGAAGGTGAGATATAGGTGTCATCTCCAAGTAATTGATTTCGCTACCTCAACTATCCATCTTTGTCTGGGAAGATATTTCAAGAGAGACTCTATAACTCGGTTGGCAAATGCTTCGTTTAAACTAGTGGCAGAGGAGTCCTCAGAGGTGGTAAAGATAGATACCTTTGTAACTGGACGTTGTCTCGATGTGATAAAACTCATAAACAATCGAGAAGTACATTGAAACTATAACTCATAATAAATGTTAAAAGCTCTTTAGAGGAGGTTGCTTCATTACATTTGAGGCATGGTGGTTCTTGTTGTAGAGTTACAATGAAGTGGCAAAGACAAAAGGATTTTAAAGAAAATATGCGAAGAGATGAAGAAAGTTGTTTCTAGAGAAGAACAAGTTGAGATTCGCTTGGTATTCTTGTAAAAGTTAAGATTTGAGTTTTAAAGATTTGTTAGATGAGAGATAGGGGTTTTTGTAGATGTTGTCAGGGTAATTTGGGAAAATTATATAATTTTTAAATAATTAATAAGTAAATTCTTTTTAAAAATTAATTGGTATATGATGTGCTAACTATTAGATTGGTATTTGAGTTTATTTGGCATGTCACGTATTCCAAATAACAAAAAACATGGAGTAAATCTTTTAGGGCAAATTGTTTCATTTTGAAAAGTTTTGGGTGAACTAGTACCCGAGATAACAATAGAGGCCTTCTTTGGTGAAACATTGAGGGGCAAATTAGATATTTTGCCTAGGATAAACGTATTAGAAAATACTTAATGAAGTTATACAC
>JANIJH010000001.1:34459455-34469729 GCA_024520975.1 Erythroxylum areolatum | reverse complement strand
AAGTATTGTAAATATGTTATGATTAAAATTAACCTTAAACATTGAAAAGAAAACAACTCTTCAAAGTTAATAGTAAACTTTAGCGTTTTAAAAATTGGAATAATGTAACACGCAACTTTCAAAATTGGCAAAAGAATGAACCCTGTATGGAGAGAAGACATGAATATTTTATTAGTAGTGTATGAGAACGTACTTACTTGTAAGCTATTAGACATGTTGACAATCAACCCTTTAGTAATCACACACAAGCTTAATCTCAACTCAAAATTTAAGCAGGTCAAGTAAAAGAAAAGAGTTGTCATGGTTAAATTGCTATATGCTTATTTCATTGTAGAGGTACAATATCCTAATTGGCTAATTAATGTGGTGATGGTCAATAAAACTAACGAAAATAGAGAATATAATGGTTTATTCTCCACAGCCAATCGGTTAGTTGTATTTTAGTGATAAAATAATTTAATTGCATTTTTTATCTTCTACATATTTAGATATATATGATAAAGTCCATGTAATAAATATAAAATACAAATGAAATTATAATGAAATCATAATCATGAGATTCATATTGCGTTTATGTATTATTCCTAAATTGTCCCTAATTATTATTCTTTTACAAGTGTCATAATAGAACATAGAAAGACTAGCACATATTATGTTTTTCTTTATGAAAGAAGTAGGCAATCTCATTGACTAAATTGTGGAGATACTTAAACAAATATGTTGATGCTTGTTAGAGAATATGTTCATAGAACTAGCCCCATATGGAAAAGAGATTTGGAACATTACTTAAATGTTTATGCAAATTCTCATTATAATATTGTATATGATCCTTTGACTTGATGTCTCTATAGTTATCTTATATAAGAATTACTATGTTTTGATTATTTATGACAGGTTATAATCAATGATAGCTCAATCAGTAGTCAGTAGGTGCAGCATGAACTATATAAAGGTAGTTAAGTGATCAATATAGGATTCATCACCTTATAATAATTTGGGAGAATGATTTATTGTTCTCAATTAATATCAATTCGAGAAATCCTAGGCTAAGGTAGAGTGACACTTTATAAAATAGTTTACAAATGTTATCAATTGAATCAATTACTAATGGTAGAGAACTAACATGATTGGACTAAAATAGAGTAGACATTAATTTCATATTATATGTATAATTGAAACATTAGGACTCACATGTTTTTGGAAAAAAAAAAAGTGTTGTGTGATATCATGTCTGCTTGCATTATTACGCATATTATGATTGTTGAGGATGAATGTGATCTCAATGGACCAATCACAAGAGTAATGGAAGCTCTAGAACTGACTGTAGAGGGGGTAACATATGAAAATACTCGATTTCAACAATTTCTTGCCTGGTATAAGCAAATCAAGGACAAAAATGTGCATATCGAATTAAGGAATGCGTTAATAGAACATTTATAAGAACAATATACTAATTTAGAGGATTAGTGGATTATTTTATGTCTATTTTTAGTGGCAATATTATCTTTTAATTTTTTGGTGTAATAAATGGTCTTTGCCTTTTCTTTATGTCAAAGTATTTTTGATTTATGAAATTTAATAAATTTTGATTTTTGATATTACATAATTATATTGTCATTTAATATATTTAAATAATATGAAATAGTGAATATATCTCATATATTATTTCATTTAGTATTATTAAATAACAAATTATAGTTTAATTCACTAAGATTTTTCACGCTGCTATATTAGCTCAACGAAATATCAACACCATCACTGAATTGGTAGATGAGGAAGGTACTATTCTGCGTAGGCATGCAACAGTGTCTACACATGTTAGGGAGTTTTTTGTGCAACTGATGGGTAGTAATGTAGATTTGGGGATTGGATTTGGAGTTCAGAATGTGCTGGAATTTACTCCAAGTCAAGAAAGTATGAAAAGGTTACTTGCCCAATTTTTCGTACATCAGGTGAAGGAGGCCTTGTTTCTTCTTCATGGATCCAAAACGTCTGGTCCTGATGGATATTCGGTTAGATTTTTCCAAAAACTTGGAATATCACTAGTCAGTTGTTAATAGAAGCGGTACTTGAATTCTTTTCTTCCGAGAAATTGCTGCAGGAGATTAACCATTCCTATATCTGGTTGATTCCCAAAAAGGAGAGACCTGAGGGGATTACAGATTATCACCCGATTTCGTGTTGCAATACGGTGTATAAGATTATCGCTTCTCTTTTGGTGGAGCATTTGAAGGGAGTTTTGACTGAAGTAGTTAGCAACGCGCAAGGAGCTTTTCTTCCTTCCAAAAGTATTGGTGATAATATTATGTTATTGCAAGAAATGCTGGGGGAATATCATTCCGATAAAAAGGTAAACAGTTGTGCTTTAAAGATAGTCTTTATAAAGCTTATGATACGATAGGGTAGGGCTACCTGAGGGACTGCCTGCAAGGGATTGGTTTGCCCCCACAGTTTTGCCACTAGATATTCTAATGTATACAAACTACCTCTTTGAGTGTCTTAATTAATGAAATTCCTATGAAGCCTTTTAGGATCTTTAGAGGGATTAGGTAAGGGGAAAATCCAAGGGGATCCTCTTTCCCCTTACTTATTCACTCTAGCGATGGAGGGTCTTTCAAGGTTATTGAATAAAATGGTGCAATGCAATGAGTTATTTCAATATCATTATCTATGTCGAGAATTGAATTTGACTCATCTTCTATATGCAGATGATCTAATTTTATTGTGCAAAGCTGAACCGCATGTGCTAGAAATGCTGATAAATTTGCTGAACACCTTTTCCCGATAGTTGGGCATGAAAAAATTGACAGAAGAGTAGCATTTATGTATCATCAGATGTTCAAAACCGAGAGTAGCTTAGCAGATTGGTAGGGTTGCCACTTCAAGGTCTACCATTCAATTATCTGGGAGTGTCGATCATTTTGGGAAGGCCAAGGTATTCCGAATTCCTCCCTTTGTTGGAAAGATTGACAAATTTTATCAATGCATGGCAAAATAGATTTCTCTCCTTTGCTGCTAGGGTTAACTTAATTGTGTTCGTGTTGAATAGTATGCATGTACATTGGGCTGCTCATATAATTCCTTCGAAAAATGTTATACGAGAAATGGAGAGAATATTGAAGACATTCTTATGGACAGGTAAGCATGATAAGTGTAAGGGAGCTAAAGTTAAGTGGAGCGAGATTGTAAAACCTAAGAAGCAAGGGGGTTTGGGCATAATTTCGATAAATCAGATGCAAAGAGTTCTGCTTAGGAAGCATATTTGGAGTTTATTTGTGGACAAAGAAGTGATGTGGGTTAAATGGGTGCAGATATATCGACTCAATCAGAAAAGTTTTTGGCAACTTCAACTAAGGTACGACCATTCTTGGATTTTTAATAGTTTGCTGCAATTAAGAGAATTGATGTACCCTATTATTAAATGTAGAATAGGGGATGGAGAAGGAGTAAGTTTTTGGTATGATAATTGACATGACTTCAGCCCTCTTTGGAAGAGACACGAATTAGCTGGTTTAAGCAAATCGTGTCTCTAAGGAGGCATCAGTGGCTTGCATAGTTTAGGGGAGAGAGCGTTTTGTAGATGTCGATTTGACCATAATCTTGATACATTTTTGAATGGCGTGTGGCTTTGTCTTGATCAGGACACATGGATTTGGATTGCCAACCATGCTGGGGCTTTTACATCAAAATCAGCTCATGCTATTGGGAGAGGTAGGGAGGAAGAGGTCTTATGGGCGGAGTTAGTATGGCAATAGGTACTCTATCCGAAAGCTGTGCTTTTATTGTGGTTGATTATTCAAAATAGATTGAGAACAAAGGATAGATGGTTTGGCAGTTTTGATCCTATTTGTGTATTGTGCAAACTAGTCAATGAGAATATAAACCATTTGTTTTTTGAATATGAATTCACCAAATCGATGTGGAGTAGAATTTTGCATTTGCTAAGTAGACTTCCCTCCTATCAGTGAAGTGTGGTGTTAGCATATGTTATACAGGAAACTCAATCGGGACGGCCAACTTATAATCAGACCTCGTTTCAAATGGTGATTTATCACTTATGGAGGGAGAGGAATCAACGTTTATATAGGCATGAAGAGAGACACAAGTACGAGCTAGTGGATTGCATAGTTAACTTAATAAGAGAGGTCCTCATGGCACATGGGAAGCACAAAGGCATAGGTATGACAATGAGAAGATGTTGGAATATTTAGATGATGTGTGTTAGTTTGGGCTGATTGTTGGTTGAGCTTTAATTGGTGGCTGTAATTATTTTAATTTTTCTTTTTTTAGGATTGTAAATTGTAGCTTTTGCTGTTTAGATAATATAATTTCTTAAAATTTTAAAAGAATATAGTTTAGTTGAAAATTGAAAATTTATTATTTATTGACATAAAAATATAACAACAATAATATTGTGAATAAAAAAGTACACGAAAAAATAAAGTTGAGTTAATTTTATAAAGTAATTTTAATAATAATGCTGAGAATATTCCTTTCTGGTGTGAAAAAATAGAGTTGTTAGTTAGAGCGAAAAGTAATGTAGCATCTCCAAAATGGAAGAAACTCTACTAGGAATGGGTTGGAGATGCGCTAAACTTCATTAGTTGATTTAGTGTTACTGCTTTTAGCATTATGATATGTGTTTTCTGGATTTATACAATGTTACAAGCAGTTGGCGTGTAAATTTGTATTATCTAATATTTATACTGACCTTCGTAATTGCAAATCGCATTACATTTTCCATGCCAAGTTTTGAACAGGCTGGCTGTTATTTTCTGGGATTTTAAAATCTTCATGGTGTACTATTTCCTTTCCAAACAACAATTGCTGCTAATCGTAGAAACAGAGGAAAATTTTGACTTGCATGTCATGAACAATGGTCTAATTATTGATTAAAGATTTTTTAAACTACTCAGTTTTGAATTGTGTATATATTTTTAAGGGAATGCCCTTCTAATGACCAACCTACTCAAGCTTCCATACACCCAAAGAGACTCCCCCAACCAACAAACTAACGATTATTGGCCATTACTCTTATATTAGCTGACACGACATTGCCATTGATTATCATTTCAATCGCCTCCTCCATCTCTTCCATAAACAATGTCCATTATTGCAGAAGCTCCTGGTTTCCTGCAAGTTTTTTCTGATGGTTTAGTTAAAAGATTTTCCCCGGAGACAATCCCTCCCTCAACCGAGTCTCTCTATGGTTATAAGTTTAAGGATGTTACTATTGATCGAAATAAGCAATTAGCTGCAAGACTTTTTCTTCCGGACGCACAAAACTTCACGTGTCAAATTCCTGTGCTGGTTTATTTTCATGGTGGTGGCTTTTGTATTGGTTCAACCACTTGGCTTGGTTACCATAAGTTCCTCGGAGGCTTGACTGTTGCATCCAAATTCATTATCCTCTCTGTTGATTATCGTCTAGCACCAGAGAACCGACTTCCTATAGCTTATGAAGATTGTTATAGTTCACTTGAATGGCTTTATAGCCAGATGAATTCCGAACCTTGGCTCAAACAGGCTGATCTTTCTCAAGTATTTCTCTCTGGAGACAGTGCTGGAGGGAACATTGCACATCAGGTAGCAATCAAAACAATGAAGAGTAGGGACTGTAATGTTAAGATCAAAGGATTGCTGTTGATACATCCTTTTTTTGGGAGTGAGAAAAGGACCGACAAAGAGATGGATGATGGGGCAGCAAAGCATGTTGCTGTGAATGACATGTTTTGGAGATTAAGTATACCAGAAGGAAGCAATCGTGATTACTTCGGGTGTAATTATGAGATGCAAGATGTATCTGCAGCAGAATGGTATGAATTTCCTGCAGTAGTGGTTTATGTGGCAGGATTGGATTTCCTAAATGAAAGGGGAATGATGTATGCAGAGTTCTTGAGAAAGAAAGGTGTCAAAGAGGTGATACTCGAAGAAGCTGAGGGTGAATCGCATGTCTTTCATGTGTATCATCCCGAAGCCGAAGCAACTTGTTTGCTGCAACGGCACATGAGTGAATTCATATGGAACCATTGCATCCCTGAAGGCCAACAATTGACAAGCAATTTTCAAGGAAATTGTAATAGTTCATAGAGTCCGTGACCTGCGGGATTTGAATAATCAAAATATATAGCTTAAATAGCATTGTTCAAGCAAACTAAGTCTCTTTAAAGGTTGGAACTGATTAAGGACCCGGCTTTCCTGCAATACACAAATGAATCAAATCAATAAGAAAATGTCTAACTTTGTGAATTACACTCAGGTCTAGGGCCAATATCTAGAATTTCATCATGACATAGTATGAGAACTTAATTCAGTTAAAAGCATAATTTATATGCATCTTAATCGAAATATGGTAGTGCCTAGTTTCTATGGAACTACTTTTCTGATGATTCACACTCTGTAGAAGGGGCTCACATCTAATTAGCTAGTTGGTGATCAGGCAATAGAACGAAGTCTGTCTAAAGAAATGCATTGATGAAGTCATTGAATGGGTAAGTCACCTATCCCACCTTTGTGCAAAAATGTTCAATTTTCATAAGGTCAAGGTTTAAACTTAATCATTTTTTTTATCAAGATGAGATTTGAAACCGCTTGGAACAAAATCAAAATGAAAATATTTTTTGTTTAATTTTTCAAAAGTCAAGAACATTTTAAATTCTATGACAAGATTAATGCATAACATAAAAGTTTGAATTATGCTTCATACCTTATTGTGAATTTTGATCCTTTTTTTGAAGTTTTCTGGAACCATTTTGAAATTGATTCATTGCATGTATCATGGTTGTTTATATGTCTAACCTCTAACATTATCTACATGAATTAGTTGAGGAAATTTCATAAATTACGGAAAGAGGGATAAGCAAATAGTACTAACTCCTTTATAGACTACACCTATTTATGATAAGGCTTTGACCTTTTAATAATTTAATTGAAATATAATTTTAATTTCAATTAAATTTTAATCAAAATTAATTAGGTCCAAATAAGATTTAATATCTTATGCTGATCCCTATTTATTAAATATCTCATTTTTTATCCTAAAGTTTCTCAAAATTTACGATTAATCTAACTTGATTAAATTACTTTTTCTCTCATAAATCGTTCTTTATATGTAAAAAATTAGGCTCTTAAATATTTTGGAAATAGATATAAATTATAATTCTAAATATTAATTACGATTAGATAAATTAAATTCCTTCAATTTATATTTATTTATCTAATTAAATAATTTATATCTATGTATTAAGATTAACATCTAGTAACATATCATGACTATTCAAATATTATAAATGTAAAAATGGTTTTAACTAACCTTTTTGTGCATGAATTTTTTTTAGTATAATTCAATTATTTCATCATAGAATATTTTGATTAGACATAAAGCATGAAATTTATGCTTACAATATTTGAGTCCAATTATCTTAGTTCTCTTTCATTAACAAATAATTTTATTAATGATGTCTGAATTTTTTTTTCCAAAGTTTCATTCCATCTTGATTAAGGATTTTCCAAATCAATACTAATTACAAACAATAGAACATTCTCCCTAATTACTTTAGGGTGGTGAATCTTATATTGATATCTTAATTATCTCCACATAAGGCACGCTATATCCAATGAGTACCACTTAAGCTACCCTTGACAACGATATGTTATAATTAGTATTAAAACGTAAAAGCCCTTATATGAGATTCTTTGAAGATTTCAAATTAAAGGCTCACTTATATAATCATCAAAATGAGACTTTCCATAGATATACAAGTAATGCTCTAAATGAAATTCTCATATTGCTTTAAGCATCTAATAAGCACCTATATATTTGTTTTAGGATCTCCATGCTTCCTATAAGATTGAATATTTCCTTTATAAGGAAGAAACATGATGTGTTCTAGTCTTTTTATGCTCTTTTAATATTCAATCTCAATAGAATAGTGACTATGAGTAATTTAGGAGTAATACCTAAATGCAATATGAATATTATAATTATACTTTCGACGTAATTTCATTTACAATGTATATTTATTTTATGGACTTTATCTTATACATCAATTAATTAAACAAATATGTATGAGGTAAAAAGTACCTTTAATTAATTATTTCAAGAAAGGTTACAACCAACAAATTAGTTATAGGGTATAAGCTAATAATTTCTTGCTTGCATTAAGTGAATTGCTTAACTATCTTATACCATATGTCCATATGATAATCATGTTATTGCTGATATAATGGTTTAGTGAGAGAATTCTGCAAGACTCTTTATAGTGGGAACTTGTATGAATCTTACAACTTTCATCTCAATTTTGACTATAATTAAGAGAAATTGCCTAAATACATACTTAGATCTTTAATTAGACCTTGCACCTTTCACATGTCCAATTGCTTTAATAATCGACATTACATTATTTTTTATTAATACAAGGAACTAAACTGAGTTCATTAAAGATCTCATTGATCCAAAGAATTATTTCCAGTAAATGAAAAATATACTATGACTTAATTAGCAATTAATGGTACATTAGAGCATTTCTAACTTAAAATAATAAAATTAAAGTAACCATAACTAGGACTTACTTTTATCGAACTAAAGTTATTATTTGTATATCTTTGAACTCAAACATTAACTCATTATAGAATAATGGAGTTTAATACTTCATAAATATTAGATATTTAAATATTAAATACATTTACTACATTATCTATATACTTGTACTAGAATACATAAATAGCTTTTGTACTTATTTGTACAGATCTAATTCCTATAATTAAGTTGTTACCTTTTTCATATCCAATAAGAGTTATTCTTGGACTATTGTAACTTCAACAATTGAAAATATGAAATTTTAATCTCTACAAGAAGTATGTCTTCTATATAATCCCACTAAAGAGTACAACTCATACTCTTATTAACATTCTTATAAAGAATATAAATCTACAATCATCTTTAAAAAAACTCTTTGAATTTATCATAAAAGTGAATCTTTCAACATGCCATAACCTTTTGACTATACATCAAATGTATCAACAAAGACACTAGTTCTGATTGGTTGTATAGTCATGAGATTTGAACCTTTTTAAATTTCAACTTACCCTTGCTGCTTAACTTGAGAACCATTCTCTTATAACTATATTAAAAAAAGATTTTATTTAATGCCATTTATAAGATGATATCCAATCTTTTAGAGGTACCATAACTTTCTATTATCTAATTTAGTTCCAAAGCCTTTTGAATAATTTATGCTTCAACAAAGTATCACATCTTAAAATCATAAAATTTAACTCTTTCAAAGTATTACCATTATGTATCTAATATATAATCTTATTAATTGATTTAATTGAAACTATCTAAGGTAAGATATTGTACTAGGAATATATATAGAAGAAATAAATATTACATCATATAATATCTCATATTTTATTTTCACTTACACAAATTCATATTATTATGTAATTTAGTTATAGAGATATTCACTATAGAATCTTAAAAAACTAAGATAATTTAACTCTTAACACATTGATCTCATTAAAGTGTTTTAGTATTCACAATGTTTAATTCTACTTAGATTTAAGCACTTTAAACTTTTTAAAAGCTTTAAATAAATATTTTATTTAATACATATAAATCTATCATATAAACTCATTAGTAATATAATGAAATATTAGTATTTATCCTTTTACGAATTGTTATTGCATCAAACACATTACATATATAAAATTTAATAATTCAATACCATCATCATCTTTTCATCAATGTTTGATTTATTCATTCTTTAGCCTAACATGTTTCACAAGTTCTTTATGATTTATAATCAAACGACTACATATATACTTATATCTATCTTTATGATTCTCATTATGTTGATTTAACTATATTACATAAATGGGTAGTCTTAGTTATTTAACTATACATTCTTACCTTTATACTAAGCATAAATCTTCCTTGATCCAATATATACAAAATATTTGTATAAGCTTGAATCAATTATTTTTATTCAACAATATATTTCTTATCATTACTTGAACATTGTAACAATTTTTAATCCAAATTTAATATTGAATACAAAAATACAATTATAGAAATATATATGATCTCTTTAATATCTTATATAGGAAAGAAAAGTCATCAAAAATGTTTTTCTTCTAATGATAACTATTTTCATACATAAGTTAATACCTTAAATTATCATCCATGTGTATGCTTTTTGTTGGACCCCGATTTTTGAGTGAAAATAAGAAATATTCAAAAGTGGATGAGTAAATTGAAATTAAGTTGAAAA
>JANIJH010000001.1:34368838-34400289 GCA_024520975.1 Erythroxylum areolatum | reverse complement strand
AGGTCTCTCTCATGCGGACGGGCTGAGGAGAGCGTGGATTGGGCTTGGGCTTGACATAGCCATTAGGTAGGAGATTGATCTTTGAAGAATGGACCGATCGGCCCACAGGTCATTTTGACTGGGTCCGGGCCCAGCACCGCCGACCCGACCAGATTTATAGTCAATCACCTTTAGCTCAAATGGCTTTGGTAGAGACCCCATTTATATTTCTCACAATTTCAAAGTTAAAATAAGATTTATCAAAGTTTTTTAACCTATTGACGATATCAGAAATCTAGTGCCTATTTTGAAAGGAGTTCTTATCATGTTTCATTTGAAATAGCTCATACTAACATATATGCTAACCATACTCTCTTTTACTTAGCTAATACCTTCACGAGTTATCTTTAAAGTATGCTAAATTTCATACGCAATTTTAAACATAGATGCATAATTGAATTCTCTAATACCTAATGCACAAATTAGAATATTTATAATCTTCTCACTCAATGCAATTATATTTTTTATTATTAAAGTCACATTCAGTTTCTTATTTGAAAGAGTGGTACTTACCCTATCTAATATTATGAAGTTCGGAAAATGAAACGTTCCTTCTTAATAATATTCCATAAATGTATTTCTTTAACCCTTAAGAAAAATTTTGTATGTGCTATTTAATATAAATAATCATTTTCATTTAAAAAATGTGATCTACTAATATTTTATCTTTTTGAATATGAATTCCTAAATTTTCAATAATTTTATTACTATTTCACTCTATATAAAAATGTAATTTGTGAAAATATTTTTACACTAACTTTTTTTTTGAAATCCATCAATTATGGGTAAATTAGGAGGTGTTGTTAAGTATAAGGAAACGATATTGGTGATGTTAAAGGTATCATTGTTCTCTTTGAATTAATAGCTCTATAATCTGTAATTTCCTATATACCTCAAGCTCACTTTGAGTTTTATATGGAAGTTGATTACTTAAGTAATGAATTATAATACTAGAATGGTGTAATTGACAGAAAAAAAGAAAAAATGTAATGCAGTAATAACTTGGAGCAATGATAAAAAGAAGATAGGGAATATACACACACACACACACAGATATATATATATATTAATTTGACCCTTATCTAGCCCTATGTCCACTCCCCGAACACCTTGTGTTCAAAATTCGTTATATTCTCTTCCTTAAAGGTAAGGAGTAATCCCTTCAAATGTTTAACAATAGTTGATTCTCTTAAAACTCACAAGGAATCTCTAATACAATGCTAACTTAATTAAGAATATATAACACAATTAAGTAACAAACTGATAGGTGTTTTTCTTTAACAATACAATTTTAACTTCTAAGAAAACGATTTCCTAATTGAATACATACAAAAGAATATCATTATGAAATTCTTAATTTTATCGTACTTGTATTTTTTATCTAATATATTCAAATTTTCCACTTCATTCTATGTTAAGCATCTTCCTAAAGATCCTTATTTATAGTCCAATTAATCCAAGTAGTCATTAGAACATTCTTATCATCTTTGGTGATTGTTAGTACATATCGCTTGAGTGGTAGCTAGCTACCTATTAGGTAGCTTAGCAATAACATATCTATAAGTAATTTTAGTAGACACTCGTTTGGGGGCAGTTAGCTGCATTCTTGAGGCTAACCGCCTTCTATCCATAGGAATGTGTTAGACTATTTCATGTCCCATGGGACTTATAGTTTGAATATCATAAAAAGCACCAAAATAATGGTTAGTAGGTATTACAAAATGGATAATGTCCTCAATTTTCATGATTCTTCAAGCTTCTTTCTATGTTTTCGTCCAAAATGTTTCCAAATTGTTAAGATATATTGTTTATCCTTAATGTTTTATCCATAACATCAACTTAATTAATTAACTATATTGAATTTCTATTAATGTTTGGAGTGAACCCCTCTTGATTGATATTGTTTTAACTTTGCTATGAGCTATAGAATAAGGTTTGCGTTTGCATTCAATCATAAATTTTGATCTTTTCTAATAACATTAGTAGTAAAGTATTTTTCATTATCATTAAATCAATATTATGAATGTCTCTAGTTTAACAAAACATAGAGAGCAAGACTTACTAATTTTTTGGTTTTAAAAAAGCCTTCTATGCAACATATACACATTTATGTCACTTGAAATGTCCTCTCTTACAATACTATTAAGTATAGTGTTTGACTGTTCTGACGTAATAAAAGATAATTACAATACATAATTTATTTTGATAATATAAAACTTCTATAAGGAACCAAGCTATATGAATTATATAATTATGTATCTTATTCATTAATTCATAACCTTTTAAAATGTTTATCTTGTTAATGCAATTTGAAGCTACGAGAAACTAATCATTCTTATTCATTTCCAATATGCTTTTCTCTAACTTTTAGGAATATTTTACATGAAAACTGAGAAATATTTTTATTACTTAACATAATTGATTATGTTTTATTTATCGTTCAAACAAGATAATTATATAATATTTTTACTTATATGTTATATATATATAGTTAATGTTGAAATTCTATAAATAATCTATATAAAATTGGTTGAAATAACATATTTTTAATTTTGATTAATTAAATGTGAAATTTGAAATTGATACATATTAGCTTTATTTTTAATTTTTATTTTATTTTTGTAACTTATTTCCATATTATTAATTAAGATATATGCATTTGAAAATTAATATTAGTAATCATAATACATATTTTGATTAAAAGTTATTATTTAGTATAATCTATTTTTTCATGTTCATTTTATTTTATATATGTGTATTATTTTCTATCAAAAATAATGGTTTGTACTTTTAGACCTTCCTAGACTTTATGTATTAGCTAGACTTAAACTGAGATGTTATTGTTATTATTGTATATTTTGATTAAAATTTTAATATTTTACAGTAATAAAAAAATTTTATAATAGTCCTTTTTTTATTATTTAATATTTCTTTCTTTGTGACTATAACTCTCTTTGTTTCCAATTTGCATATAAAATTATTATATTTACAAAATCTTTTATTCACGAAACTCTTCTCCTATGAATGTCGATCCCATCAATGTTAACACTTCCTTTTTTATAAAGCAAACTTAACTCTTAACTCATCTGATATCCTAGAATCTGGAGCTAAATTTACTCTAATTTCTAGGAGGAAATCTAGTGGAAGAAGTAAGAGCTCTAACTTTAAACATCTATCTAAATGAACTTTCTATATTGGAATGTGATGGGGCTTGATAGCATAAGGAAGCCAATTTTATTAAAAGATTACATCTACTCAATAAAACCAACTTTAATGGGTATTTAGGAGACCAAGTTGAATGAGATGAGCTTTAAATATCTTAGTTTTTTGAATAGTAGATGGACTACTATGTCTAATCACAATGCTCATCACTATAAGAGAATTATAGTTATCTATGATTAAAAAAAGTTGAGGGTACAAAACACTATCATTACTGATCAAATTATTGATTTGGAACTGGTACTTTTAAATATCAACACTATAATTAATGTCTCCATTATTTATGCCTCTAACTTCTCTTTCCAAAGAAATATCCTATAAAGTAAATTTTAGAAAATTCATGCCAGCATTAAGATTTTTATGAATGGTGATAGGAGATTTTAATAGCACATCACATCCTCTTAAGGTTGAGGGTAATGCTTGTATAAAAAATTTTCTTTAATGATCTTGCAAACTGCATTTCTAGCATAAAGCTAATAGATCTTAAAATAGAAGATGGTTTCTTTACTTGGAGAAATAAACGACATGACTAATGGTTCTAAAAAAAGAAGTTGGAGAAGGGAATGGTGATTTCCCTTTGGTTATCTTCATTCCGTTATTATAAGTTAGTGTTTGGAAGTCCTTATTTCTAATTTCACTCTCCAATTTCCATATGCAACCTTGAATTTGGTTTAAAAAAATGCTATCCCTTTAGATTTAATAAACATTTTTGGAAAGTGATGAAGAATTTGAAGAGGCCAATATGAAGAGTCTTAGTGTGAACATCCATGGCTTTCCTTCATCTGTTTGTAACGGTAAAATTAGAAACATCAATGAGGAACTTAAATTTTTTATCCAACCCATAACATAAATGCTATAATGATTTGTCCTAGAGAAAGGCCAAACAAAACTCAAGTATTTCTATATTTTAACCCATCAAAGAAAATTCTTTAAGATGAGGAGAAGTAACCTTTGCTTACACACTCAAAGGCTATTGAGTTCGAATACTTATTGCTTAAACAAAGGTCAAGGGTGGTTCAATAATGTGGCTAGAGATAAGAACACATCATTTTTTCGTAAATTATCACTTGAAAAGAGGAATGTGAATAGAATTTCTTGCTTACAAGAAGAATATGGTTTATTAGTTTTTACTCAATAGGAGCTCTTAAAGACATCTTTCAACTATTGCTCTAAAACATTAGGCACTACTGATCAATCCTCTTCCTCAAAGTTTATGCTTAACTCTTTTATTTTTAATAGAATTTTAGATGAAAATATTATTGCGTTATTCTCTCTTATTACTAATTCTAATGTGAAAAAAAATTATCTTTTATGTCAAACCTAATAGATCCCTAGGTCCAAGTGGCTTAATGTCCTTTTCTTTTGAAAATCTTAGCACTTAATTATGATTATTATTACAAAGGTTGTACTAAACTTCTTTAAAAGGGGTTAAATATTGAAGGAATTTAGTAAGAATTTTATAAGCCTTATTCGTAAGCTTCCTAGTCCTAATAAGTTAAGGATTTCAGAACAATTTTATGTTGCAACAATATATGCAAAGTTATCTCTAAACTTTTTGCCTCTAGGCTAAAATAGGCTAACAAACCCCTTATTAATGGAAAACAAAGTGCTTATATTAAAGGAAGGAACATTTCAGATACCAAACTCCTTATTCACAAATTATTTAAAAATTTTAGAAGAAATAACTCTCTTATGTGTTGTGAAACTAAGGTGGGCTTCTAAAAGGCTTTTGATACAAAAAATCTGAGCTTCATCACGCACACTAAAAGCATTCAAGTTTCTAATAATTTTCATTAGTTAGATTGAATATTACCTTAAAATTGTATCCTACAACATTCTTTTCTATAAGATTCCAACTAAATAAATCAAAAGGCTTATGAGTATAAGAAAATGGGACACTTATCCCCCTACTTATCTTCACTTTACATTAAAGTCATATCGAGACTTTTAAAGCACACTATCAGCCCAAAATCAAAATTTAAATATCTTCAAAAATGCAAAAGATTGGAAACATATAGTTTAGCAAATACTGGAGATCTTCTTTTACTATTAAGTCATGATTCAGATTTTATAAGGCGCCAATGACTATATTAGTGTATTTTAGCTTTAACCATAAATGCACATAGTTAACATTGACGAGTATGAGTCGATCCTACAAAGACTAAAAATACTGGAACTTATTATCTTTATATTATCTAGTCTAACAAATATGGTGCTTACAAATAATCGAATTCAAAATTAAAACAATAAACTATAATAGATCAACACAGTTGCGTAATTGCACAAAGATTAAACTAAGAAACAATCAAAGAAAACTGGTACTTGGACATTGGATCCCTTCTAAAACTTCTCAAGCAATCATGATTTCACTACTCAATTTATTCTATAGTTTATTGGATAATGGAAAATCCTTAGTTATACTAATATCTTTCTGAAGACCATTAATGTCTAACCATACGTTGATTAACTAAAATCTCTTTCTAATGAAAACCCTTATGATTGCTTTAACCAAATTTTGAATTCCTCTAAGAGGTTTAATCCTAATCTAAAAGATTTATATCATTTTATATCTAGGTTTGTTTGCAACTACTTTCAATTATGCTAAATTTATCCATACATTGAATTTATCAATCTTATTGGCTTAAAATCATACATGAATCAATATGCTAACAATATTATTTCAAGAATAATTAAGAACAAATCATCTAAACTAAATAAAAATAAATATTTAATTAAATTAAAAACAACATAACTTTAAGGTCTACTTTGGGTTTCATCTAATCCAAGAACCAAAAACATTTTAGTTTCTAATCATAGAGGAAAAAAATCAAAACTAAATGAAAACTAAACAAATCAAAAGAAATATGATGAAATCCACATTAAATTAAAGGTAATCCATTCCAACTAAATTTTCTGGCTTGTTCTTCATTCTTGTTATCGTCCCATACCATAATTTTGTGAGTTTTTAATCCTTCTTTGAGATTCTCTCTAGCCTCCACTCTTTTTCTATTAATTTTTTCCTTCTATAACTTAAAAATCAAGATTTCTGGAGTGGAAAAGGTCACCCATACAACTAGTTCATAATCATGTCCCTCATGCTTACTTCTATTCTTTCAAAATCTCATAAATCAACAATTCTAAAAAGCTACACAGTTTAGGACATGACCATATGTGCCTCCACATGACTGTTTCCTTCAAAGACATGTTCAATCCTTTAATTTTATTCCTTGATTTTGTTTGATTTTCACTTTTTTGGACCTATAAAGATAATTAAAAATTAAAAATATAATAGGAACAAATTAAGTACAAAAATTAAAAAATCACAAATAAACAAAAAACTACACTAAACATGAGATTAGAAATAAGGTCTATTAATCATTTATTAGATAGCCATTAGCGCATTCAAAAACCTCTCAATCTTAACTATAAATAAAGAGAAAAGCTATTTTTTGTCTCCTTGGTTGTGGCATATAATTCTGACTAGTTTTGCTTCTTAACTTGATTCAAGCTAAAAACCACTTCCTTGTAACTATTTGGTACCAATATGCTCAGACTTCATGCTTCTAATTGTAAGAATTTTAAAAAGAATTGATAAATGGTGCAATATGTTACTTTCTTTTACAATCAGAGATCAATATATTAATACAGTTTTAGACACATTGCACATATACTGGTCAGCTTATATTTCTTTTTAATAAATGATGATTTATTCATATGTTTAGTCCCATATTTAGTGCATTTTGATTTTTTATTTAAGTTTTAGTATTGATTTTAGTGCTTAAGTTGTTCATATTTTGTTTCTAGGTCTAATTCATTCATTTAGAGCAAAAAGGAACAAATTTGGATAAGTTTAAAGCAATTTGGAGCTTTTTTGATTCATTTATAGAGTGCACGATTATGTACATGGCTATATAAGAGTGTTTGGAGATCTTTGAGGATTTCTTATGGTACACGACTATTAAGGTTAGCAAAATGCCTGTGTGAAATTATAAGAAAGCCATGTTAATGGTATATAGTAGTGTTTATGCACGTGTTAGCTCCAAAAACCCTTACTTGCTAAATTTGAGTTACATGGTTATTAACACACATGTGTTGATGCCCGTGTATCTCTTTGCGCCTGAATTTAAAGATGTAAAAGGCATTTTAAGCAGTAAGAAAGAGAAATAGGTAGAAAATACATAAAAAGAAACCATAGAACAATTGAGGGAAGAAGAAACAAGCAAGGAATCCCCTTTGGAGTGGATTTTTCATTAATATGGAGTGTAAGTTTTGTAGATTTCAAGGATTCCAACCATGTTTTCTTATATTTCCAAATTTTCTTAATTTTGATGTTTTATTTTCTGTTATCATGGTCTAAATACCTTTTAGTAGTTGGATTAGATGAAACCCAGGATGGATCTTGTAGTGATTTTGGTTTAATTTAATTTATTATTTAATTTTACTGAGATTTAATTATATGTTCTTTTACTGAGATTTAATTATGTGTTCTTTGCTATGGTTAAATTAATATTGTCTGAATACTATTTTATTTGTGATTTCAAGCAATTGTGAATAAGAAATCCAAAGTATAAATAAATCTAGTATAATTGAAAGGAGTTACATGCCAATCTACATATAGGTCAACATAAAATACTTTGGATTAGGGTCAAATATAATTGTGAAATTTATAAATCTAATAATACAATTTCAAGGTTTTTAATTATAAAGGGATTTAAATTAATTAACTTCAAATATTGTTAATATGTTTAAGAAAGACATTAGCATAATTTAGGAATTTCCATGGTGTAATGAATTTTAGAGTAAATTGGTTAATGAAATCATGATTGCATGAGAAATCCTAAAGGAGGATTTGAAGTCAAGTTACCATGATCTTATTGGTTTATTTTTCATTCTTTGGTTACCTTAGGTTTTTTAATTGTGTTGATTTGTTTTCATTCACCTAAATTATCAGTTAGATAATAGGAAAAGAGTCATTACTAGTACTTGTTGTCTCTTTGGGATTGACACTTAAAACTCCAAGCTCTACATTATAGAATGATAGATGCGGTTGCCTCGAATAGTCTATAGTTGAATGAGTCAAGTTTTATATACATTGTATGAGAGTTCACTAAGTCTTTAATGTTATTGTCTTGGACTAGGATATTAGGAAAGCTTAAGTTCTGTTAATCTAGCCATTTATATTCCTTCCTTTTCTTTTATTGTTTATTAATTTTCTTTAGGGCCTTCTGTCATGATCTTATGTTTTGGCTTGTTTATAGGATTTGGATATTCAGTATTATAACCATTAAATATAATGGAGGGATGGAGAGGATAATGTTCTCACGAGGATTATGATATGCCATTAATTATGGCAGTTTTGGAAGCTTAACCAACATCTATAATTTGTTGTGGCATTTGTGGGAGTAACTAACCTAATTATGAATTTAAGGCATAAGACTATGCGTAGGGGCACCCAATTCTTGTAGAGAACTAACTTCAAGATGACCTATATAGAAATAATTGTAATCCAAAGTAGTTATTATAACAGTGCATGGAATGATCATATCTCGTCTGAATTTCGACTAATTGATAACAATAGGATTATCAACATCTTGACGATGTCTTCACTAAATTTATTGCTTCAACTGAGGTTACGTGTTATTGCACTAAATAACCAGGTGTTAACGAATGCATAAAAGGAATAACATTATAAAATGGAAAGGAGTTAGAGGTAGGAGAAAAGGAGAAAGCTATCGTTAAAGAAGAATAGGATGATGTTAACCCATGATGGAGGAACAAGTAGCCTATTGTGAGGTTAACGAGCCCATAGTGCAAAGGAATTCAAAGAAATTGATATGACTAAATAAATGAGGTTAAAACACTCTATTGAAGATCCACCTGTGTTAAAATATTCATTTTTGGATAAGGATTCAAAGTTACTAGTAATCACAACATTAAACATAAATAAAGACTAAAAAGAAAATTTATTAAAGAATTTAGAGGGCATAAGAAGGCTATAACATAGAAGATTTCATTTATAAAAAGAAATATAATTTTGTACACAAAAAATTTTTATGGAGGATACTTTTGGAAAGGTTATGCAACCTCAATATAGGCTAAATCCAAACATAAAGGAAGTTGTGAAGGAAGAGGTAATTAAGCATATTAATGAAGGAGTAATTAAAGGAAGTTGTGAAGGAAGAGGTAATTAAGCTTATTAATGAAGGAGTAATTTACCTTATTTTTTAAAGTTCTTTGGTGAGCCTTATACAAATTATATAGAAGTATGGAGGGATGGTAATGGTGCCTAATAAGAGGAATAAGTTGATTCCTATGAGGAGCATTATTGGGTGGAGAGTGTGAATAGAATATAGAAAGTTGAATGATACTACTCAAGCGAATCATTTTCCTCTTCCTTTCATTGAAAGAATGCTGGAGCAGTTAGATGACCTTGTGTATTAGTTTTTCATAGATGGATTATTGGGCTATTTTTAAATTCTTATACCCTAGAGGACTAGGGAAAACATGACATTCACTTATCCAAATGGTATGTTCACTTACTAAAGGATGCCCTTTGGATTATGCAATGCACCAGCTACATTTTAGAGGTGTATAATGGTGATCTTTGATGAACTAGCTGAGGATATTATCTAGGCATTTATGGATAATTTTATATTTTTTAGAGATTCTTTTGATTTATGCCTCCAAAATTTAGAAAAAGTGCTCAAATGATGTAAGGAAACCAATATGATGCTAAACTATATAAAAAAAGCCATTTTATAGTTAAAGAGGCTTATTTTTAAGCTATAGAATGTTTTATTGGGATAAATGTTGATAAAGAAAAAATGAAAACTATTAAGAAGTTACGACACCTACTTCAGTTAAGGTCATTGAGAACTTCCTAGGTCATCCAGGTTTCTATAGAAGGTTCGCTAAAAAGTTTTTCTAAAATTTCTAGGCCATTAACTTAGTTACTTGAGAAGTATGTCCTTTTATTTTCACTCAAGAGTATCTTGTTCACTCTTCTTAAGAAAAAGTTAACTAATTCATTCATTATGGTTATGCCATATTGGACTCTTTTTTTGAACTAATGCAAAATGCAAGTGATTTTATAGTAGGTGCAATTCTTAGACAGAGGAAGGATAAGCATTTTTAGGTCATTTACTATACTAGAATAACTATGATGGATGTTTAAAAAAACTATATAAATATAAAAGAGGAGCTACTATAATTGGTTTTTATGCCTTACAAATTTAGATCCTAGCATATATTGTCTAAAGTTGTTACCCACATTGATCACTCTGCACTAAAATATTTGTTAAATTAATCAGATTAAAAGCAAATATTAATTAGATTGATTTTTTTTGTTTTATAGGCTTAGGGAAAATAATATTGATGACACATTTCCTAATGAGTGGTTATACAGTCTCAATGAGGTTAGTGAACTTGAACTTCCATAGTTTATCAATATTGCTAATTATATTATTGCTAGTCCTAAGGAGATTTCTCATTAATAAAGGAAGAAATTCTTCTCTGACTTTAAAAGTTACCCCTTAGGAAGATCCCTTTTTTAAAAAAGAATTGTGTATAATAAATAATTTAAAGATGTATTTCTAAGATGGAGAGGTAGAAGATTTTAGGTCACTACCAAGCAGGTTTAGTTAAAGGCCCTTACCATGCAAATAGAATGGTTAAAAAGGTTCTTAAATTAGGATTCCATTAGTCTACATTATTTAGAGATGACCAAATGTATGCTCAACTTTGTGATAAGTGTCAGTGAATAGTTAAATTTTCTTATTAATATGAAATTCATCCAAATTTTAGTTTGGTTCATGAAATGTTCAATATTTAGATCATCAATTTTACGAATCTATTTCTAGTTTTGTATAGAAACAAATACATCCTAGTAGGTGTAGATTAAGTTTCCAAATGGATTGCAGCTTACCTACAAATGATGATATAATAGTATTAAAGCTATTAAGAGAATATTTGCTTAATTTGGCACATTGAGAGCAATTATTAGTGATAAGGGCACTCATTTTTCTAACGTCTAATTTGAAGAGGGTCTTAGTAAATATAGAGTTACTAAAAACCTTATCATCTTCAAACCAATGGCCAAGTAAAAGTAACTAATAAGGAACTAAAATGAATACCATAAAAGATGATAAAGCATCATAAGAAAGATTGGTCTAATAAATTAGATGATACTCTTTAAGCCTGTAAAATGACATTTAAGACACCAATAGGCACTACCTCATATAAGTTAGTGTATGTCAAGGTGTGTCATTTGTTCATTGAACGTATATAAATCATATTAGGAAATTAAGTTCATTAATTTCAATATCAATCTTACAAGAGAGAAAAGGAGGCTCCAAGAGAATAAGCTAGAGGAATGGGGTATGATGGCTTATGAAAATTTAAAGCTTTATAAGAAACAATCCAAAAGGCATTATGATTGGAGAATTAAATAAGCCAAGCAATTTAAGAAGGGAGATCAAGTTCTCTTATACAACTCTCGACTTAGACAAGTTAAAATCTAGATGGTCTAGCCCTTTTATAATTGAGAGAGTTTCTCCGTATGGCACTATAAAGGCAACCTATCTAGAAAAGGTATGTTTAAGATAAATGGCTTACGATTGAAGTATTACTTTGGACAGGAGTTTGACAACCTTAAAAGCAAGGAGTTCATTCTCCATAATGATAAAAGAGTAAGCTAAAGTGAGAAATTCAAGCTAATGATATTAAACAAATGTTTCTTGTGAGGTAACCCAATCCTTTTAATTTGGTAATTTATTTTAAGTAAATTTATTCTAATTTTTAGGTTTTAATTTTTGTAATTTCTTTTATATCTATGTTAAATTTTATGGTTTAGTGTTAGATTGTAATTGCTTTATGGTTTTATAGGTGTTATCTTCCTCTTCTAAGCTTTGGAATATATAGGGAGTTAAATATTTAGAAGTAGGTCGAAAATTGGCTAAGTTAAAAAGTTAAAGAAAGTTATACACCTGTCAACATACTCGTGTTGATGGCCATATGGACTAACACATCTATATTGAGTAGATACATAACCATATTCTACCTTAAAAAGAGGTCCTAAAAAGTTATAGAAAGATATACAGGCATCAATATGCTCGTCTTAGTGATTGCGTTGTTGAAAAGTCCTAATAAGTTACATGCCCTTCTACACTACCATATTGCTAGATTTATCTAAGTTTGAAGAAATAGAAAGATAAATGGTCATGAACACACCCTTGTTGAATTTTTTTATCCTTATTTTTGCAGAAGTTATAGAAACATGCTCATCCCCTCAAAATGTCAGTGTTGGTAGCTATATATATTCTTTTTAAAAGTTTGATTCAACATAGTTGTGTTAAGTTTTAGCATGCCCATGTAATTTTTTTTCTTACTTTTTAGTTTAACATGAATTAGAGATTCAACTATGCTCTAACCTGTGTTAGAAACTGTCATAGCACGTTTGGATAACACATTCATGTAAATGCCTAATATGCCTATATGGTAGCCCAACATGCCCATGTCTAATAAAAGTTAACCCTAATATGTTTAACATAAACTAGCTAAACTATAATGTTTCCACTTGTATTAAGCAAAATCACTTTAAAATTGTCCTTTTGTCCCCTAAAGCTACATTTTCAAATTTCCTTCCTATTTCTCTCATCTAGACCCCTTACACTATATGAAAATCCCTTGCTAACCTTTTTTTTTTTAGGTTTCATCCTCTTAAGATATGTTTCTTGCTTTATTCCATTTATTTTTGGATTGATTTGTAGATTTTTTGAGGAATAGTTTTGAGATTCCACTACTTTACATATTTTAGGATTATTGAGAATATCCAAATGTTTGGAAGAGTTAGGAGGTTTAGTTAACATTCATGGACTATATGCATGATTAAATTATAAATTTCTAGGAATTTATCGAGCTATTGTTGTTTATCTTTGTAAAATTAAATCTTTAATGTTGTTATATTGATTTTTCATGAATTGAATTATGCAATTGCTTATGTTTTGCATATTTTATTTTTGTTGGAATTTTTGTGCTATTTAATACTATAATGTTTGGGCTATTTTAATTTCATTGGGTTTATTTGATTTAATTTGGGTGTGACAATAATTTAATTATAATTTTTGGATCGACTAATACCTTGGGAATTTTTCTTGATTAATTTAAATGCTTTCAAGATAATGTCATTACAATTGTGACTGTTTTGGATTAAGTTATGGTTTATTAGAATTGTTTGTATTTTGTTATTAATTAAAAACTAATTGATCGTGAGATATTATTTCGGTATTTGTTTAATTGATATATATTATTGCACTTATTTTTTCAATTTTTGTTATTTTCACATTTTAGGGAGTAATGAGAAAAAGATCGATGCGTAAAAACAAAGACGAGGAAAATAAGTAACAAGGAAGAGGCAGTGGAGCAAGAGTAGCAATAGAGGTTGGATACACCACAGTAGCACACGGGACAGCTTGAGCATCGAGACCAATCTTAGGAAAGCACTAGCAAGTCTAGGAGACCACAAGCATATCCACATTGGGCCAGTTGAAGATCACTTGATTGGAGAAATAAATGGGTCATATCCTAGTAATGTAGTGTACCATCTGAAAGGGACAATGGTAGTTAATAAAGTTTTGGTACCCCTCACACCGAAAAGAGTCACCCCATCCTCACTGACTCCTCAACAATCGAATGCTTACGCTATTGTAAAGGCATCACTATCAACGAAGACTTTAGATGTTTTAACAACATTTTTTTTTTCACTTTTATTTTATATTTATTTTTATGTATTTTCCTATTTTATTTTATGCTCATAATTAGTAAAGGATTAGCCCTCCTAAACCCATATGATGCCATTTATTTCTATTATTCTTTTTACGTTGCATATAATAAACCATAATTTCAGTTATAGATACAGTAGATTTATGTTCATTTTATTATCTTTCCATTTTTAATGTTTTGTTTGTTTTATTTTATTTTTACCATGATGATAAGGGATGGAAATTAAGCCTTTAATTTGAACTTCTAAATTATAAGCTAGGGAAGTATTAATTTACTTTATTTTTCCCAATATATTTATTCTTTTTTGGGATTTGTTATGTACATTGGGAATAATGTACATCTTTAAGCGTAGGAAAGCGATAAAGTAATTTTATGGATTTAATGTTGACTCAAGCTTATTTTATTTCTTATTCATTAGTTTTTTTATAAAGATATTAAATTTGTTAATTCTTATGTGACTAAGGAATTAAGTTAGAATGTAAAAGAAAAAAATCTAATTAGATGGATTTTTATAGGTTATAGCATGAATGTATTTTTTCATTATTGATTTGGTTGAAAGTGTTTAAAATTTTTAACAAATGAGCTTAAATTGAGAGGTTTTAAGCCAATGAGCATTTATTATTATATTATGCTCTATTTTCATTATTATGTAAATATCATAAATAATAGATGAATTTACAATTTACTTTTGTTATAAATGCCAAGACTATAATTTTTAAATTAGAGGCACTAAGATGATAAAGACACTTAGATTAACCATTGTTAAGCCTTTTTCTATGATTTTATCATACCTCTTTTTATCCCTTAGGTGTAACCAATTTTAAGCATTAAAGTTTTCTTTGTATTATTTCAACCATGATATTAATCAATTTTTTTTGTTAGTCTTATATTTATTTTTATACCCAGAAGGATTTTATTTACTTGATTATATATATAATTATTTGATTTGACCAATAAGTATGAAGAATAAGGAAAGGTGTGGGATTATGCACTTGATATTATATCTTCTCATATGTTACTTATCAAAAAATTTGCATATTCTCCTTGTTATTAAAGAATTTAAAAGTAATTAAAAAGGAAGAAAAATTTGTGTTTTAACATGTTAAAATTATAAGGAGAAACAAAAGACACCTAAAATGTTTTACACCTTATTTACATTCTATGTGGAGACTTGAGTTTGTTTGAATCAGATTTTTATATGATCTTGATTATACAATTTTCTTCATTTTGATTAACCTAATTCTATCCTTTTTTTCATACGTTAACTAAACTTCATTACACCTATATGTGAAGAACTTTTGATTTTTGCCTATAATTTATTTCATAATGGTGGAGATGTGATATGCTAGTAAGCTTACTGTTAAGAATCCATCAATGTATTGAATTAAGAATCTTATTGATATTCACCACAAAAACTTTAAGTTCATTGAATAAAGTTTTAGAGTGTGAGGGTGATAAATTCTATAACACTTGATTTAATAAAAAAAGTTATCAAATTTTCATTTGTATTGTTAGCTCATGGAAAATTTATTTTATGATTATTTAATTCCAATAGTATTTTGATTTGGTTCTTAAGGAATAACATTTGAAGTGTGAATAGATCAATTGAGATAAAAAGAGGTGGATATTAAGAAGTCATGAATTGAAACTGCTCCTCACTTGAGGATGAGAAAATACTTACATATAGGGAAGATGATAAGTGGTGATTTGGTCATATTTTTTGTTCTATATATAATGCATTTTGTTTGTTTATTAGAGCATTTTTATTGATTTTAGTACTCGAATTGTTCATATTTTGTTTCTAGGTCTAACGAACTTGGAGCAAAAAAGAATGAATTCGAACAAGTTTAAAGCAATTTGGAGTTGTTTTAATTGAGTTATGGAGTGCATAACAATGTACATAGCCATGTAAGAGAGTTTGGAGTAGTGTTAACGATTTCTTGTGGTATATGTTTGTGTTGAATTGTGAGAAGGCCATATAGATTGAGATTTAATCATACGTTCTTTGTTTTGCTTGAATTGATATTGTTGGCATATTATTTCATGTATGATTTCATACAATTGAGATTGGAAAATACAATCTATGAATAGATCTAGCATAATGAAAAGAGCTGCATGCAAACCTAGCGATAGATTGACAAAAATCTTCTGAATTGGGGGGTTAAACAAAAAAAGGAAATTTATAAATTAAATAATACAATTATAAGGGGTGTTTAAATTAATTAACCTAGATTAGGTGTCATTAGTTTTCAAAAAGATATTCACATGATTTAAAAATTTTCACTGTCCAGTGAATTTTATAATAAATTAGTTAATGAAATCTTGATTTCGTGAAAATCCTAAATGGCATTCAAAGTATGGTACCACAATTTCATTGGTTGATTTTTCATTCTTTGGATACCTTAGTTTCCTTGATTGTGTTGATTTATTTTTATTTTAAATATGAAATATCACATTCACCTTAATTTTTGGTTAAATAATAAGAAAAAGAGTCATTATTAGTACTCATAGTCTCTATGGGATCGACATTTAAAACTCCAAGCCCTATGCCATAGAATGATAGGTGCACTTGCCTTGGTTAATAAATAGATTAAAGGATTTAAGTTATGTATACAATGCACGATAGTCTACCACTTTTCCTTCATTTCTAACTAAATTGAGTGAGAAGCTCATCAAAAATTTTTCTAGTCTAGTACTACCACTAGTTCTTATATTGCCGAGGTAACTTTAGAAAAAGTATATCTCCTTAATTATGAAGGGGAACTTAGTTTGGTTCTTCCAATACTAAGCAATGAAACTCTCCTGATAAAATGAATTTAGAGACTACTCTTTAGCAACGAATCTTTGTAGGTCAGGTAGATCGAGTCCCATTATTTGAATCAAAGTACTTTTTGGTCTTGTGATTCAAAAAATGATATGTCATGAACTATGCAATATTTATTCAATTTAAGGAATCAAACAAAATGATGGTTCTAGACTAAGCCAAGAGATGGTTCTAGATCTAATTTTTGTTTTAATTGTTCGTGTTCTTTAGGTCCATTAATCAAGGATGATAATTTCTTCCACCTAAGGATAATCATTACAACTGAAGTAAATGTTAAAAAGGTCATCTTAGAGAATAAATTAAATCTCGATCAATAGCCTCAAGACATCTCATTGGCTTCTTCTCTAGGATACTCCGGTACCTCCAATCAAGTGAAATTATCTAATGAGTAAACTACCTTTTTGATAATACTCCTCTTTTAAAGATACATCTAGGAATAAATCTCGTAAATTTCTATGTTTTAAAATAGTTTGTTTTCCTCAAGCTACAACAAAAATTTTGCATTCTCTTTGGTTGACCATTAATGGTAAACTCTCTACCAATGTTATAGTTTTGGGCACTCAACTTATGACAGCTAAATCTTATGCTCCATAACCTCTGAATCACTTAATCATCTATTTTTTTCAATGTAAATATTCTAATTTCTTACAGAAGAATGTTCTTATTCAATTCCTGATTTCGTATCCCTCTACATCTTCTCTAGAAGTTGAAGTCTAGATAGTGTAAAGGAAGTGGAATACTCAACAAGAGTATACTAAATTCAAGCTTTTCTTTGGAAAACTAGTTTTTGAGATTTGGAGAGAAAGATAATATAATTTATTTCAAGGAAAAAGGTGAAGAAGGAAACTAGTTCTTAACGAGCTTTTGTATTAGATGAGAGAGCATACTTTGATACTCAATCAAGAATTTTGGAAAGGAGTCATTAACTTCAGTTTGAGCTAGTAAAATATCCTTAATTATGACTCTTAACTTTGGCATTAATCAATCTAGTTTTTTACAAAGTTGCTAAGTCTAGTTTCAAACTTGGTATAGGTTACTAGCTTCAGAGCTATTTCCCTTGTAATCTCTTGTAGTCAATTCATTATCAATCTATTTATTTACTTTCTCAAAAAAAAAAAAAAAAAAGAAGCTAGCTAGAAGTTCTAAAAAGATATATATCTGAATATAAGGGAGTAGCTTTGAAGAGTTTAAAATGTAAACTTATTAAAATAAGTGATATTAGGTGAGAGATGCTTTAAAGATTCATATTGCATAGACTTAGCCCTTTATTTTATATAAAATTCCTACATCATGTCATGTATTAGCTTCAATATAATCATATTTGTAATTGGATTTAGTTTCAATTTTACCACGTCAACTAATGTTGGAAAATATATGTTATTAGTATTCAAATATATAATTATAAATTTCTATTAATGATATGCAAACCTCTTTATTGATAAATGACTTTAGGATAGACGTATATCTATTATTAATAAACAAAGTGAAGAAGTCCTTTGGTTATTGAAAATTAAAAAAGTAAAAACTTGATGTAGTATATATAAGTTATTGTACAACTTTTTTGTTTTGAATTCCATATAGTACTCCATAAATCAAAGACAAAATAAGAAATTTCCAGTTATGTTTAAACACTAATTATATTATATTATATTAATATTGAATGCAACTAATATAAGATAAAAACAAGGGTAAATTTAGATGCAAACTTATATACAGTCTAAATTTGGATTACAAGAACCTCATGTTAATAAATTTTGAAATTGAAGCTTAGACAATCTTCCATCAAAATTATTAATGATGAATGCTTATATGATATAATTTTCCCATAGTGTAATTCTATATGGTAATTAGATCTAATAAAAGATTGTATTAGCTCATCAAATGATGCTTTCTCTCTATTCTAAGATAAGAAAGGTTTTCTCAATTAGTATAAAGAGACATAATCATTTTAATGAAGAAACTTGGATTTCTATTAAAGTTATTTGTTGTAAAAAATGATGTTACGAGAGAATGAATTTTAATAGAGACTCATTATTGATATTATTAAGGGAAGACTAATAAAAGGATACTTCAGTTCAAAATCTTGTTAATGAGATGTTCTTATTATATTTCAAATTTAAATCACAGGAACCTTTCCTGCAATGGCCCACCATAGGGGTGTATGATCTGATTTTCTATGTAAAATTTGTAATTAAATTATGTTCGACGAACAATTTAGGGCATGATAAATATAAGTGAATAGTTGTTGACTTTTACTTTTTAAATTACAGAGAAAATCTCAAATTAGTTATATAAGCACTATGAATATAAATTTGTTCTCTATATTGATGTTAATTTCTCTTTTTAATATAATTGATTACTTTGTTAGTCATATTTCTATTATTGTAAATTTTAATTTATTTTTATGATTGAAAAGGATTTTTATTACTAATCCTAAATATATTTTTCTATTCTAAATTTTATTTTCATATATTTGCAATACTTTATACATAGAGAATGACAAATGTTCTTGAAGTCATTAAAAAGATCCATATATGTATCTTTATTATATCTAGCAACAATGTTTAGAACTTAAGTTATTGTCACTCACTAATAATTGGTAGTAGTAATTAATAATTAATCATAGCAATCATTCCTGATAGAATAAGGAAAACTCCAATAGTGGAACCTTAGGAATTTTTTGAAATCAATATATAATTTGGAACGTAGAAATCTTAATCATCTTTTTCTTTTTTACAATTTAAATTAAGTATCTAATTTTTTTTTACTTAATAGCTAATACATATACCTTATATTTATTGTGGAAATCAAGAAATTTAATGTATTGGGTTTATGAATTTTTTTATTCCACGTATCTGACATTTATTGTTATATACTTTTAATGATATTGAATAGATTATTCATTAATATATAAATAAAATCTAAAATTATAAATATTTGCATAAGCTTCAAGTTTAGAAATGTACTTATTTTGGAAAAACAATTCATTATACCTCAATTTTATAAAGGGTTAATCTCAAATTTTACTCACTTTTATAATTGTAATTTAAGATTGAGAAAGGATCTGGTACAACTTGCATCGGTACTCTCAGCAAGGTTACCTGGCATAAGCAAAGAGAGCACGTTCATCTGCAAATTCCTGCTCAATGCCTCTACAAAGAGAATGACATCAGAGTTGATCTATATATCCAGTTCCAAATGGAGAATCAAATTAGGAGTCATTATCCTATAGTCTCACGTCCGGTCATGCATGCATGATGATTTAAACCTTATGGAATTTGTTGATCTCAATTAAGGAGTCATCCGCATGAGATTGATGATCCTAGAAAGTCCACCGATTAATAGCCAAAAATGAATATCAGAAACTCAGGAGCATAGTCTAATGAATAAAAGTCTGCAATATGAAAATAGGAAAAACAATAACTAGGCAAACTTATCTTCACATAAATGTACATCAACAATATAATCCTTTGTAGGCATGATTTTGTAGATTTCAGTACATTTTCAAGACTTGGGAGGATTTGGCTGCGTTAACCGTGCTAAGGATGTGAGGGTTTTGTTCTTATGTTTATGGAGATGAAAGAAAATAAAGAAATTGATGGTGAGAAAGAAAAAGACATTCCACGTCATCGGAAATATTAACGTCGGGTTAAATTTGAAAAAAGTTGAAAGTTCAAGTATTTATCAAACTGGTCAATAGTCCAGTTCGGTTTCACCAGATAACTCTCTGTATAAAAACCAGACGGTTCAATCTTTTTTGGTCGGACCAGACGATCCAGTCCGATTCAATTCGGTTCTCCTATACATAAATAAATTTATTTAAAAATAAAAACACAATAAAAATCTATTCTCTGCTGTTTCCTCTTCTTTCCTCTTTTAATCCTAATACAACCTAAATATCTATATGAGTGTCACACAAAAAACTAATTGAAAGATAGGCCAACTATGTTGCGCAAGTTATTTACTATGTTGTAAGCTCTTGGAGGAAGAAGACTCCAGTGTTAATCCCATAAGATACACTCATTTTTTAATACTTTTTAGGTTAAATCATAATGGAGAATATGGAACCATCCTCTACTTATAGTAAGGCCGATCCAGCATGGAATTATTTTTTTTTCTTCTCAAGCATCTGATGGGAACATCTAATATAACTGTATGTTTTGCGGTAAAATATTTAATGGGAGAGGAATTTTTAGAATGAAAGAATATCTTGTTGGTATTAAGGGTAATATTGCTTCTTGCAAAAAGGTACCACTTGATGTACGTGATATGATTGGAAAATATTTGTAGCAACAAGTAAAAAAGAAGAAGGAAAATAAAGAAACTCATGATATATCTTTTAGAGATGATAAAACACTACAAGTATTAGACAAAGGAAAAAGAAAACTACTATCGACATAGATTATTATTTTTCTCCAAGAACTATTCCTGATTCTCAACCTAGTCTAAAAAGTTTTATGGTTAATAAGGATATTTTTTTACGATGTAAAAGAGCATGGGCTAGATGGTTCTATCATTCATGTATGCCTTTAAATGCTTTAAATTCACCGTATTTTCAATAAGCAAATGATGCTACAACAGCAATAGGTCCAGGATTTAAGGTACCATCTTATTATGAGTTGCGTGTGCCTTTACTTCAAGATTTAAAAAGAGAATGTCAGTTGGTTGTGGATACATATAAATCTAGTTGGGAATCAACATGATGCACTATTATGACAAATGGGTGGACTGATCAAAGACAAAGAACCTTGATAAATTTCTTGGTTTATTGTAATTTGGAACAACTTTTATCAAGTCTGTTGATACTTCTGATATGGTAAAAAGTACTAATGCTTTATCTGAATTATTCTCTGAAATTGTCGAGTGAGTTGGACCAAAGAAAGTTGTGCATTTTGTTACAGATAATGCAGCTAATTATGTATCAGCTAGGTACTTATTACAATCAAAGTATGGGCATATTTATTGGTCTCCATGCGCTGCTCATTGTAGAAATCTTATTTTGAAAGATATTGGTAGTATGGGCCATATTTTTAGTCTTGCTTCACGTGCATCTAAGATCACAATTTTTGTGTATAATCATGTGACATTTTTGTTTTGGTTAAGAAAACAAGAAGATTGGTAGAGATCATTTGTCTCGCTACTACCAGGTTTGCAACTACATTTATTAATTTGAAAAGTGTTTATGAACATAAGCAACTACTTCAAAATTTAGTGACAAGTAAATAATTTTTAAGTCATAAATTATCAAAGAGTGAAAAGGAAAAGAAGTTTTTGCTATTATTCTAGATAATAAATTATGGGCTGCTTGTTTGATCATTATGAAGATTGTGGCTCCGCTTATAAGACTGTTGAGGATTGCTGATTCAGATGAGAAGCCATCTCTGGGATATATATATAATGGTATGTATAGAGCTCGCAAAACAATTATAAATATTTTTAAAGGGAAGGAGAAATTGTACAAACCTTAATAAATATTATTGATCAACGATGTGATTACTCAAAGGATCCACTTAGCAGCTTATTTTCTCAATCCTTATTGCTTATATAGTGGAGAAGAACGTACAATTAATATTATGGGTGGTTTGTTTGATATGATTGAATGCAAAGGTATTTTTTCTATTGAAGAGCAATCATAAGCGATAAATAAAATTAAATTGTATCATGAAGGTTTAGAAAGTTTTGCTAGATCATCAGCAAAGAGAGAACTTATGTTGAAAAAAATGCAGCCAGGTAAGTTTTATACTTTCAATTCATTATTTACTTATTAATAGTATATATTTTTATCATAACTATTAATTTAAAATATAAATAAGTGCTGGAGATTATTCGGTGACATTGTTCCAATATTGAGAAAACTTGCTATTAGGTTACTCAGTCAAACAACTTCTACATCAGGTTGTGAATGAAATTGTTTTTGAACGTATTCATACAAAGAAAGGAGATCGTTTCAAACATCAAATACTTAATGACCTTTTTTACGTTACTTATAATATGAGAATGAAGAACAAGTATTTTACTATTTTATAGTTTTGTTTTTATTTCAATAATTTGATTTTTATTATTAATTTTATAATTTCTTAATTATGTATTCAGATCGATTAGTAAGAAGAGAACATATGATCCAGTTGATATTGATTGTATTGAACATACTGATTTTGGATCGAAGAAGAAGAATCATCGCCTGATCTTGATTATAATGAACTTGAAAAGACGATTTATGAAGAAAATGTATTTTTCATAACGAATGAATTAAGAATATCTATTGATGGTTAGTTCATATCTTATTTTGATCATATTTAAGTTAAAATTATACTGTATTAGAAGTTTACAATTGAGAATAATTTTATACATTACTAATTTGTAATTTATTTTAATGTAATAGAAGAAGTTGATGCAAATACTTTAGATGAAAGCGTAGTTTACAAATCTTTAAATAGCGTTAGAGAATTTAGAGCTTTTGACGATGATGAGACACATCTCCTTCAGAAATACAATTTTAATTTGTATTGTTATTTTAATATTTATATTAGAATCACATTTATTTATTATTAATTTATTATATAATAATAAACATTGGTGTATTTTTATTTCAATAAAATACTTTATTTTTACTTATTCTTATAAGTTTTACTTCTTATTTATTATATACCGGTTTTATAGCGTTTCACTACCGGTTGAACCTCTAGACCTTAAACTTTTTATTCGACCGGTTCGATGTCCGGTCTGATTTTTAAAACATTGATTTATTACATTATGAAACATATTAATATTTGAAAAATCTTACATACATATTATTACCACAATTAAATTGTGGCTCAGAGGTCCTAATGCATCGCTATTACCGCGATAACAAGCAAATCCTCAGCAATCGGCGGTTGTTGCGTTGGCCATGCGCCTAACCACGCCAAAAAGGAATAAATTGAAGAAGGCACCACTTTGCTTTTCTAATCATAGCTTTTCAGTTAGACGTTGGAAATGGCCTGAAAATCGGTGGCCACAGGTGACAGTTTGTGGAGGAAAACTAAAGTCATCGCATGCTATAAATGTGCTTCGTTAACCGTTGGTTGTGGTTGAGGAACACTTCTTGCTGTTCCTTTCGGCCAGAATGTCAACTCTTGAGGATAAGCGTATGTCCTCGTCTTAGTTACTACACATTTCCCCAAAAAAAAAATCGGATTGTTTTCACTTTGATTTTTGTTTTATTTATTTTATTTTTTAAATTTAGTATAAAATCGTTATTTGAGATTTTAATTTTAGTTTTTCCGAATTTTTATAACTTATAAAATTATAGAAATTAGTTTTATTTTTATTTTTATTTTTATCATAACTATCAATTAAATATTTATTATTTACTTATTCATTATTAATTACTAATAAGAATTGTAAATAATTTAATATATTTTAATTTTAATATTAATTTAAATTTAAATTTTAAAACAAATAATTTTAATATAATAATTACTTGATAAATATAATTTAAACTTAATACATCTTAAAAATATATAAATTTTAAATAAAATTTTATTTATTAATTAAAAATATGTGAACACAAATTATTTATTTTTAAAAATACTAATTTAACTAATAATTTAGTAATAACATTATAAAAGTAAAACAATATATTTATTTAATTCATTTATAAAATTAATTTATGCTTAATTTTATGTAATATGTGACTATTATCAACAATAAAAACATAACTACATTAACAACCAAAAAAGTATTTATGTTTTTTTTAAAAATCATAATCTAAAAATATGAAAAAAAACTAAAAACTATAACCCAAAAACTTCATCAAATCCACTTGACAATGAAACAATTTCTTCCCATTGATAAGCAAACAAAAAATGAAAAGAACATCTCTCACTTTTCTCGTTTTCTTTCTCCATGAAAAATGTTAAATTCACCGTAGATGGCATTCATAACATGCAAGATACCAATCATCAAACTTTTGAACATAAGAGAACGAGTCTATTGAATTAATGGTTTTCTTTGAAATATAAAATTAGAAAAAAAAACCGTATGTAATGAAATTAGAAATGAGAACAGGTGGAGGCCTATGAAATGGCAAGAATACCATACAACATCTTTTCTGATATCATCGCCAACTTTTCTAACAGACCCACTCCTGATATTTAATGTCATAAGACTTAGAAGTTTAAATATTTAATGTCATAAGACTTAGAAGTTGAAGAGAGAGAAGGACATAATGGTTTGGTTGAGAAACAGGTCTACAAAATTTGACAATAAATCTTACTTAGAAATATTCAGAGACCCAAAGAGCCTCGTGGAAATAACTGTGTGGTTTAAAAACAGCATCCCTAAAGCTTCCTTTGTCTTTTGATTGGCAATTTGAAACAAAGACTAAACTCTAGAGTCACTACAAGAATGTTTGGATTTACTGATGGACAAAACCGATGCTAAATTCAAGTATTCCGTTGGTATTAATATTTACCGACAGAATTTAATGGGCGGCAAAATCATCGTTAATGCAGGCGTACGTAACTTTAACGACAGAATATCAAATGCTTTTCTGTCTGTAAAAACTACCAACGGAATTATCGAAACCGTTGTATATCGACGTAAATATACCAACGAATTAATAGAAGCGGTCAGTAAATAAAACGGACAACTTACCGACGACATATGATGTTCCGTCGGTACTATGCAAATAGGTTTCCTGACGGTGTCCTTATTCCGTCGGTAATATGTAAACATATTTTCAGATGGTTTTCTCTAATCCATCGGTAATTGGAAGTTAGAATATTTTTTAAATCTCGACATTAAAATTGTTTAATGATCTCATAAAACATGCATAATTTCAACAGTTGTGAATTATTTGTGCATATTAATTTAATTTGTGTATATATTAAATTTGTTGAAACAGAAGTTAATTGGTAATATAAAGTTCAAATTTTGTTAAGTGATAATAAAAACATTCAAGGTTACATAACATATCTTTATAATTCAAATCAAATGACTACAATAATCTTAATGTCCTGGTGATGGAGCGTGCTTAGGGGTGCTACCTCTCCCTTCAGGTGCTCCAACTCCTATCTCAGTTGAGCCATCTGCTCCATTTGCTCTTGCATGTGAGCCATCTGGTCCATCTTCTTTTGCATGTGAGTCATCTTCTCCATCACCATATCCAATGCGGCCCGAAGCTCGGTGACTTCCGACGATTGTGCTTGTCTAGTAGACGTTGCTGTACTTGACTTTGAGGATTGTGAATAACAAGTATTCGCAATGAACCTAGCCCGAATATCCGTCCACAACGATCCCTACCATTGACAACATCAAAATACGTCTGAGTCTCATCAACAGGTTGTTCCTCCTGACATTGTTGCTGAATGGTTTATTGTATTTGGTCTTATTAGAAACCAATGTTTACGTTAGTAAGAGATTATTCATAATAATAAAACGAAATGATTATAAAAGAAATAATAATAAGGCATTAAGTTCACATACATTCAGTTCTCTACATCGACTGTTGACGAATGTCACTCCGTCATGCTTCTTGGTGTGAGTAGGCAAAAACAGCTGAGTAGGTGTAGGAAGAAAACCCAAAGACTTTTCCTACATATTTAACCTAAATGTTTAGATGTGAACTATATTTAATAAAAATTTCGGTAGAGTTTTCCCTAATTTTATGAAATACCCCCTGTTGAACAAATAAAAAAGCTCAACACAGCCATATATGGTACCAGACATTTATACCAATATCATTATCTATAATACAACAAAGTAAAACATGTACAAAATAAGTGTGAGGTTTAGATACTTACAAGTCTCTGTGCATGCTTATGGTGGCTTATTGATCTTCCCATATGTACAGGAAGACTCTCTCCTCCCAAGCCTCCACGTTTGTTGGAGGAGTTACGCCTGAGATTGTCATTGCCACAGGGCTTCTCTAATACTCCTACCATCAACTCCGTATTTGCTCCGAAATAAAACGTGATCGTACACCAGCCTTGCGTATTACACCAATGAAGTTGCGATAACATGTATGAGCTCGCCTCTCCCATAGTCTATATATGGTAGCATCGATACCAGAATCTTAGAAAAATTCTTTTTGAAATAAGAAGAAAAAAATTTAAAGTAATATCATGTCATAATATTTATGTAATTAGTGTATATAAAGCAATATAAAATAAAACTAAATGTTTACTGTACCTCAAACTCCTGAAAGTAAAATTCCTTTGTTGCTTAAGAGATATTCTTTTAGACATAACCCTCAGGATCAATCCGTTCATTAAATTTAGAAGTCATATTTCTGAAACACGGTCCAAACGGAAGCAACCTAATATAAGAAATAATTTGATAAAATGAAAAAAATGATAAACCTATAACTTAATTATAAAGAAGTAGTCATTAATGTGATTTCACTTACAGAGTGCCATCAAATGCTATGTACTTTCTTCCGTCTGGTCCCTGATCTCCAGGTCGGCAGACATCTCTGCTTTTCGATAAAGCGGTATTGGAAGATATATGAGTTGGGGATGGGGATACGGATAGTGTAGTATGTCTTGCAGTAGGTGATGCCTCATCTGCAGTTGTAGGTTTAGGAAGGGAAGGAGGTGAGCTAGTGGGAGCTACAGAATGTGACAATCCACCTACATAGTAAGTGCCGCCGATCAAGCCTCTAAACCTGGGCCGCATAACATCACACTATCTCTTTGATCCCATACGACGAACCTAAAAATCATTGTTTATTGAATTTTCTACTTATATAATAATTTGAATTCAATATTTAATACAATATATGGAAAAGGAAATAAGGCGATTTATTGTATGCAAGTATAAATGACAAAAAAAGGCAATAAACAATTATAGAACAAAAACAATAACAACCCTCATTCAATAGGGCATAGGACAAATTCTTACAGATACAACAATATATCAATGTTCAGTTGCTTATGTACTATATTGCAACAATAAATTAAAATGATATAATTATTTTGTTTGATTCCATATGACATGGGATTCGATAAAGGTAAATGAGTTCCCGATGTCTAAATTTTCGAGAAGTGCCTTGGCTTATTCAAACGCACCAATTGAAACAGTGATACCTTTTCCCTTAGGCGTACACTTTTGAACACCTTCTTGCAACAGCGTTTCTGCTATAGCTAAACTTGTTGAGGATACACTAAATTCGTCGCTGGTTTTAGTATGAAAGACTAACTCTCCAGATAGACTACTAGTAGGAATTGATTGACCTAAAACACAATTAGTATATAACTTTCATAATGTCATATTAGAAAACGGTTAAACGAACTAATAATGGATTTTAATCCATACTTGAATGTCTAGACATATGCATACATGTCATCTTCGAGATTTAAGGAAACTTAAAACATGTAGTATAGACCATCAAATGTGAATATATATAATTATTTCATCAAAGGAAATGAGATGTACATAATAAGGAAAGAGACATTATCCAGATCATACTAAACACCTTGAAGTAGAAGATCGGCCATAGAAGGAAAATGATCCTTAGTGTATGAAGTGGCGATTTTTCTTGTATACTTTATTCCTTCGGTTGGAACAATTTTGCCATATTCCTTCCAACGGAAGGAATCACTACCATCCAGAACCAGTCGCCATGTCGACATTCCTTAAATAAGATTTGTAATAAAATTCTTTATATAATATAGTGAGAAGGAAATAATTTATCACGTTAATTAAAAAATTCAATTATAAGCGTAATTTAATCACTATTATAACTTAATTGTAAAGTACAATCATCTTCTTCTTCGAATGAATAAGATTTAGACTCGGGCTTCTCTTCAGATCTCTGACCCTCGTCATCCTCTCTAGATGAAATATCAACAAATTCTTTCGATAGATCGTTTAAAGTTTTATTATCATCATATGTCACAGATGCATTTATAAATGTGACATCTTCCTGAAACGCTTTAGTGTCAACTCTCTGCTCTCCTTTTTTATGTGAATGGAAAACACCTATAGGTTTAACTGTGTAAACTGCCAATTAATCTATCTTATCTTGTCGTAAGCTTAGAAAAGGGACATAACACACCTGTTTCGCTTACATTGCCAAAACGAAAGGTTCAAACTGTCTCAATCTTCTCCTTATGTTGACTTCAACTAGATTATATCAGCTATGCACTTTGGTTCTAACATTTGAAGTCGGGTCATACCAGTCACATTTAAATATCACACATCACTTAATTGGCAAAGCAGTGTACTCAACTTCAAGTATTTCAATTATTTTACCATAGTAATCCATCAATTCTCCATGTATAGCAACTCCACTTTTTATTGTTGTCATGATATGCCCATGATATTCTGTATGGTATTTGTATCCCTTCACGAAAAATATCAGATACGATTTAACAGTTCGCAGAGGTCCCTTTGAAAGATCATTAATGAACTTGTTCTCTATTGGATTTTCTACAACCTACATAAAAGAAATTATCATACCATTAATGTATATATCATGGGAATACTTAAATATGGTATTGAACTATTAGAATAGTTGTAAGTAAGAACTTACATATCTCTTGAACCATCGAGGAAAGTGTTTTCTAACTTCTTTATTTATATCATCCTGTGTGTTGTCCGGCATTATGTCGCGTAATAATGCCTCGTACAATCAAAATACATTATTATGTATTTCAGTAATGAATAGTACAGAAATATAAAGGAAGAAACCGCAATGTTCAACTTACTGCACGAAAGGTTGAACCTCCTAACAGTTCAATAAAATGTAACCATGTGTAGCCTTAATTTCTTCCTCTGTTAACATTCTTCTTGTTGGACGTCCATATGTTCATCCATATGTACTAACTTCCTCCACTAAATAAGCATTACATATCGATCCTTCAACTCTGACCTTGTTTTTCACATTTTTTAAGTGATGCAAATACCTATATTGGAGGAAATGGTTATTACATTTTTGTAGTAAAAACATAATAATATGGTTATGGCAATAATGTTTCTTCACTTACCTCTCAAATGGATACATCCATTGATATTGAATTAATCCGGCTAGTTTTGCCTCATGTGCTAAATGCACAGGTAATTTTAAAGTGTTAAAGATAATGAAAATTGAGCCAATTTTGGATTATTGTACAAGAGTGAAGGCAAAAATAAATCAATTAAAGGGATATAAAGACAACATAAAAGATGTTCATGTATTGAAAAAATTCTTTGTTCTTTAACTCCCACATTTGATTATGTAGGGTGTCACTAAAGAGTTAAAAAATCTAGAATCAATGAAAATTAAAAAAAAACTAGAGGGTTCTTTACAAGATCGTGAAGAAAAGATAACGAGAAGATAAGAAGAGTCATTAGAGCAAGTTCTCAAACTTAATACTACTTTAAAGAATGATTAAGGAAGAAAGAATCAACTTACAGGTTATGGACAAGGAAGATGACCTTATTGTGGCCTGTTTGGAAAAAAAGAGCCAATAAAGACAACACAATTAATAAAGAGAGAAACCAAAGATCATAAAGAATACATGGAAGAATAAGACAAAAAGGACAATACTATTATTAAAATATAAAAAAAGGAGATATGTTTTAATTGTCATAAATTGACGATTATTAATGATAACATTGTATTGCCACTAGTAGTATTGAAGAAAAGGCCAATCTTATTGATGATAATCAAGAAGTTAAAGAGTCAACTTTGTTGTTAACAAGAAGGTAAGAGCAAAATGATGTTGATAATATGTGCTGATTAGATGACGGTGCAAGCGATCACATATTTGAATACAAAGCCAAATTTGTAGTGTTTTATGAGATGGTGAGAGGCAATGATTCTTTATATACCTGTCAAAGATAAAAATTGAAAGCAAAGGTATAATTCTAATCAATTCAAAAGATGATACTCACAAGTTGATCATTAAATGTACCTAATTTAAAAAAATTATATTTTAAGTTAAGGCTTACTCCTTGAAAAAGGGTATGATAATTTTATAAAAAGGAATTGCTCTTATCATGTTAGCCACTGTTGATGGATGATCCAGTCCAAAATGCCTTCCTAATTAGTGGTCGGATAAGAGAAATGGAATAGGGATTGGAATTTTCAACATTGGAAGAGTACTTGTTTAGTTAATTCCTAAAAATTTAAATATACTTAGTAATTTACATCAATATTATGCTCAAATAATTTATCTTTAGTTCCTATTTATCGAAAGTTTTCTATAAAATGAAGGATATCTTTGGTATAACCCGAAGGTAAGAAACTAGACCTTACCAAGGGATAAAAGGATTCTTACTTTTCAAAGCACTCCTACATAAGTTGTTAGTAAATGCTTTTGCATTATTCTTGCTCTAAAATATATGATATCTTATAGAAAAGCACCCAATTAACCCTTGGATCAAATCCATTAGCCTAAATATGGTTCCATTATCAATGTTGTATAGATTATTAAGCACTACTTGCTTGACTAAGGTGTACTATAAGATAATTGTCCTTAAATGAGAGAAGGAATCATTCTCCAATTGGTGTCCCAAAGGGGACTAGTAACCTGTCTAAAAAGTAGTGTTAGAGCCATCTCCTATCATTGATTTTAACCATCAATTTCGTAATAGGCATTTCAACAAACACCTAACATGCATC
>JANIJH010000001.1:34291054-34301363 GCA_024520975.1 Erythroxylum areolatum | reverse complement strand
TTTTTATTTTCAAAAACAAAAAATCGCAACAGAGTAAGTCAAACACGTTTTACTTACCTGTTTTTCTTTTTACAAAAACGACAACAAAAAACAGAGAAAAAAACAGAAATAAACAACCCCTTAATGTACTACAACAACAATAGTTGTTCATCAAAGGGAGCAAATATACATTTACAGTGAAGCAAGTGGATTATCTATGGCATTCAATATCTGGGAAGGGAATGTCCACAGACATCCACAAAATGGAAACCATTCAATATCTGTTTTCTTGTTTTATGCTATAAGTATATGTGTCCTATGTTATGGTATAACTGATATCGAACCCACAAAGATTGAATATAGTCACATAAGAATTTGAACTACACTTCTTCTCAGGTAATAAAAGATATTAACTAAAAATTAAAGTAAACTAACAAAATTTGATAACCGAACAAGAAAAAGATAATAGTGAAAATGAAGTTACTCAAAAATGTAAATTTAGCGATTATTTTATCCTTATTATGTCTTCCCTTTACCTTGTGAATTCAACTATGTTTATTGTTAGATATCCAAAGGTTTTTATTACCCTCTCTCAAGGTCTAATCAAGTAATCCCAATTGACATAGACAATAGTTAAGTTGCAATTGTTGATCTCTCAAAACTACTCCTAATTACTTAATTAGAGTTGAAATAATCCCAAGGATAATCAACTCACAATTAAAATCTCTCTTTGATGCCAGATATTTTATAAGTCTATTGAGGTATCAACTCCCTTTACGCAACTTTAAAAAATATATTGATTTAATCGCTTGATTCAAATTAAGTATAAGAACAATAAATATCACAAAGCAGTAATATACTGAATTCAACAAGGCAAAAGTTATACAGAACAAATCAAAAATACAACCCTAATATATATTTAGTGATCTATATTTAAAACACAAAAATTTAGAATTAGCATACAAGGCAATGAAATAGAATAAGATGAGAGAATGAAATCAACTTGAAACTTTGATCTAGAAAATTTAGAAAGCTGGAGTTGATCTTGATGTTTCCACTTTTGATCTTCTTATTTTTCATTAGCAACCCCTTTTTTTACTATTTTTCTTTACTTTCTTTGTGTTTTAGCCAATTTTGAATTATGCTTCCTTATGTGCAACTTTCATAAAATAGGTTTTTCTATAATATACACAGTGAAGTTCATGGTCGTATAGGTGACTGCATATCTCAAAATACCCTCTAAATCGTGACTTTGCTTGGTCAAAGAAGCTTACATGAGAAACTTACAGGGCTATGTATGTAGTATCCAATATGAATAACATGTTCAAATCTCCAGACGTTCAAAGTGACTTACTTGGTTCCTATAAATGATCATGTATCTCTAAAGTTGCTTCAATTATTCCATTTTATGCTACAATTTCACTCAAATTCTTCTCCTTTTGGTTTATGAAGGTAGTTATCACCTAAAAATACACATAAAGTAAAATAAGTGCCAATAATACCATAAGACTCTCAAATAACAAGTAGAACACAATAATATGGGTATATAAATATAGTCAATTAATTGCTTATGACCATCTCCATACTTAAGCTTTTGCTTATCCCTAAAAAAAATAAAACCACAAATAAATAGAACAAAAACACATAAATACATAATCTTACAACAATCCAATAATGGTTTAATGAAATCAAATCTCATGAAATAACTTATCCTTAAACATCAATCACTTGAAAAGTTCTAATACACTAACTTATTAGATTCATATTCAAATGCTTTGATTTAAATATACATATTAAACAAAAATATTAACATCTATGCATACATCCATGACACTTGTAAGTGTGCACTCATTTTTATATATCAATTAAAGAGGTAGACAATCACTAGGCACCAATTCATGAAATTTATTATATTGATTAATAATAAGATCCATATGTTTATTTTTATTGACAAATTTATACTTCTCATATTTGGTTAGAATGTCATTATACCCTTTTAATATAAAGACAAAATATTTTGTCACGAATGCTCCCAGTTACTTAGCTATATCACAACTCAAAACTGGCTACTAGCTTTATTCTTACCCCAATTTTTTTAACAAATCAGCAAAATAGGAAATTTATTTCACACATTTACACCACACTTATTTTTTAAAAATTTTTTACCTACATCACTTCTTCTTAGTCAATCACTCCTATGAAATGACACTAATAATGTCTATCAATTTAAATGAATTTGATTACAGTTGTATACAAAAAACAAGTCATAAATTGATATGATAAGTACAATTTCTAATCAACATACATATTCATCTAAAACATGAATAGAACATAATCTTTATAAGCTAGTTTTTCTTAACAATTTAAACGATCATTTTCATAGATAAGTCAATTCCTTTCAATTTTATGCCATTATTACATTCACACAATGTACACATCATGCAACAAAATGTTTTCACAATGCTAACATTGCCAACCTAATAAAAAACTAATGTAATTGCAAGGTCACACACAAATGATATGTAAGTGCATATATGTCCCCACACTTGGAAAATGACAAACAACTAAAACAACACTTATAATAAATATAAAACAAAAAATAAAATTAATAAAAACAAGGGCAAGAATATTAATGGGGATTGTGGTAATGATGGTGTTAAAGAAGGAACTTGGATACACCTCATTCCATGAATTTCCATCAATTCAACACTCTACAAAATAAACATAAAACATAAAAATAACAAAGCACTAACAAACAAGAAATTACAAAAATCCTAACTACATATAATATGCTCATTCTAAGGTCACTAGCTTGACAATTTTAGCGCCATTATTTCTCAACCAACTCCTTTTTCAAATGTTAAGGTCTTATACATCTTCACCTTAGGTGTCATGCTTCTTACGTCCAAAATTTTTTGCATAATAACTCATATTCCCATTTCAATTGTCTCCACCACTTTTTTTTATTATTTCCCATTAATTTGAAACTCTATAATAGGTGGTTTCTCAATAGAGGATATATTGTTTGCTTCCATTCTCACTAAGATCTTCTTCTATTTAACAACCAACTCCTCCTTTCCTAGTTTTTCTTCATCCTCTATTTCCCTAACACTCATTTCTTTTCCGTAGCTCTCCTTTTACTCTTTTATGTATTTATTAACCACATTAATTTTCATGCAGTCACTCCCCTTTGTTGGATTGTTTAATGTTTTGCTCATACTAAACTCCACATGCTCATCACCAATCTTAAGAACTAATTTCTCATCATGCACACAATCAATGGTCTTTTGGTGTTCATAAATAATTTCTTAACAATTAGAGGACAATTTTGACCTTCCTCAAAATCTTAAAAAACAAAGTCTACAAGGATGATAAAATTGTTCTCCATGACTTATACATCCTCCACCACTCCAAACACTTTCTTGATCAATTAATCTGCTAACTAGATAACCATAAATATTGGCTTCATGTCTTCCAGTCCCAATTTCCTAAAAAAGGATAAATGATTTAAGTTAATGCTAGCCCCTAAGTCAAAAACATTTTGAAAATTAAAGATTACTAACTACATAAGGAATAGTGAAGTTCTTTAGATCTTTTATTAAAAATGCATTAGCAATTTATCCAACTTAAACCTCTAAGTTTTGAATGGAAGAGGAGTGGTTCATCACCATCTGATCAAATTTGGCTTCCATGCTCTTATGACTTTCATCTTTGCTATTGAACTTATAGTTTAGCACATCCATTAACTTGTCTATCTTTGACACCAAGGATCTAAACCTATCCTGCTGTAAACTTAGTGGACTATGTGCTCTCATGTTATTTCCTATATTGTTAGTCTGAGAAAAATTTAGGTGGTTCTTCCACCCAAGATTATATATGTTAGAGTATGGATTGTTACCTCCCCTTTATTGAGCTACTGTGAAATTGAATTATTCCATAACATTGTTATCCATAAAAAATCAACTGTCATATGGCTTTCTTGCCTACATAAATCACACCCTTGCTATAAAAAATCTCTCCTTTTTGATGTCTCTACTGACTTTAAATTCTACTTCCATGTGTATAGCCTTCATAATATCCTTTTATAGCAAAACTAAGTTTTTAGAAATATATATGGTGACTTATATAACCATGTAGGTGACCTAGTATCTTAAAATACCCTCTAAATTGTGACTTTACATGGTCACAGAAGCTTACATAGGCAGCATACATAGCCTTGTGTGTCAACACGCAACATACGTAGCCGTATGTGTCAATATAAACGGGCGTGTATCTTCACGTAGACATAAACATCATCATTATATCTTCATACATTCATTATGACTTACGTGATCCCTATACCTGACTATATATCTCTTAAGTTGCTTCAATTCTTCTATTTTATGCCACAATTTCACTTAAAATGTTCTCATTTTTGTTCATGGAGGAAATTATCACCTAACACACTTAAAGCAGAATAAGTCTAATAATACCATAAGACTCTCAAATAACAAGCAAAACAAACTAAATATGGGTATTTAAATATAGTAAATAAATCATTTATCATCATCCTCATCAACCATAACACTAAATCCTTCTAGACTACCAAACCATAGAGATGGACATGGTCCCTCGCCTCCTGCCATCATCGCTATCTTGTTAAGCTTCCAAATGTCAAATCAAAAGTTCCCAAGCAATAATATTAATTCTAAAAGGAAAACAACCATCTCAATAGCATCTCTAGTCATCAACCATTCAATAACAATTGCAAATATTAGAACCACAACCCAAATCTCAATTAACCTTCTAGCAAGATCTATAATATGCAAATTCAATTCAAACAAACCAAAAGATTTAACAGCCAAAAGCAATTAAACTTCCTTTTATTTTGATTGTAAAATTTGCAAAATTTAACAATTCATATCCTCAGTCATCATATGCAATATATAACTTAACTAGGACTTTGTAAGGCTAATAACACACTAAACAACCAATGATACGCGTCATTAGGTATATAAAAATAAATTTTTGTTTACTTTCAATTTATTGAACAATATAGTATATAGCAAATAAGAGTCAATGCCACGAAGAAAGTTAATTTAATAAGTTTATTGATTACAATTCTTTTAAAACAATCATAAATTGGCGTTTACACATCTAGTTATACTAAAGTGCATATCTTTACATAATTCAACTAATAAAACATCTTTCAATAAACTAACAAACCTTTGAAAGAAAATTTTCAAATTTTGCCAAAAACATATGTTAATTAATATATTCATATGAAATATTCATTACATAACTCTTTTAAGGATAATATGTTAAGCTATGTTATTTTACAAATTGAAAAGAAGTTAAACATACATAATGAATACACATATAAAAATTTCATTCAATTATATTCACATATAAGATTAATCTCATCAATTAGGAAAAATAAAAATAAAAACAATTATAATTATAGAAACCTATGAATTACGCTAAGCTAATAGGTAAATAAAAAGAGGGCATTTTAGTTTTGATGTTTAGAACAAATCAAATTAAATCAAAGAAATAAAACATTAATCTAACCAAATATTTACAAGTGAACAAGAAAGTTTTAAATTTTAATTTTAGTCATGCAATTTTGACATATCCAAGATAATCTAAGAGATTTAAAAAATTAATTATAGAAAACTAACAAGCTAGGTTCTACTTGTTTCTTTTTTCTTTTATAAATTGAACCAGCTCAATACATCAAGCGTAATCAACAACCGAAATTTGACATCAAAATTCTAGCAATTCCATAAACTTGCAATTCACTTGATAATCAATTGAATTAAATCAAAAATAATATTCTAAATAATCAAAACAATATTTCTAAAATAAAAGTCGACAATTAATCATAACGAAGCTTGGAAAACCATAAACAAGGAGAATAAATGATTAGGAAAGCTCATTGAAGTGCTCCACTTTCAGACCTAAGACCAGCCCTTTCCTTTTCTGAAAAATAATCCCTCCACTAACCTTGAACTAGCTCAAAATAGGTAGGAATAGGTTCCCTATCATTGTTGATGCTCCTCATTAGATTCCAGGCTTTGACCCACCTTTGAAGGATGACAGACCTCTTGAAATACTCAACTTTTATGTATGCTTGCTTGTTGGATTTCCTCCTTCCCATTGTTGCTTTTTATAGTTTAACGAGACATTCCAAGAACCTGTACGTATTTGTGCTTTGATAAGTTTCAACTTATCCTTGCCTCTTATCTAATTGATTTCAAATAGATTTGGAGCTGATTTTCCCTTACATGGTGTTTGAGATGAAGAATTTTTTTTGAATCAACAACATTTTTTCTCTGTTAGTTGTGCATTTCATTTTTTGGTTTTACCTCTCTTTTCTTGTTCTACTACGCTGTCATTTTAGTCTACTTCCCTCTATTGTGTGTTTTTACTAGCTACTTGTCAACATCTTGCATTTTTTTCTAGTTATGTTGTTGTGTTTTCTGCTTCCTTTAGACCCTGCTGCTATTGTTTTTTTTTTGCTACCCATTTGTTGTTGGCATGTTTTGGTCATTGCCCTCTTTTCCTCTTGATATGTTATTGTTTTGCTCTTGTCTAGTTTTCTTCTTGGTTGCCTTTTGGTCTTATGTTGTGCGTGTTATCTCCTCCTAAATGTGTTTTAAGCTTGTTCTCTTGGTTTTGTTTTAGACTCTTTTAGTTGTTGGATTTTCAGTTGTTTATTTTATTTTTTGGGCTAGATTTCTTTCTTTAAGTCCACCGAGCCTACAAAAAATATTTAGCACAATTTAAATGTAACATCTCATTACCAATGTTAAGGTTAGAATTGTGAACTATGAGAAAATATTAAGAAATTAGGAAAATGCACGTCATGCATAAGTTAAATGTATCACGCACATTTTTGCACATTCATATGATTATACATGCATTCATTGACATTTTTCGGGTTTAATTGAGTCATTAAATGTGATTTGGAAATTTTGGTTTATTTCGAGTATTTTGGAATTTTTGGTGAATTTTAGAAAAATATTAATTTTTGGGCCACTTATGGTGTGACACCTGGCAATATATATATGTGACAAATGACTTGTATGTGTGGTGACATGTGGTAGATTTATTACGATGAAAAATGTAATACATGCAAAGTGGACACATGGCAAGTGCTTTTGAAAAGGAAATTGTCTGTAACCTTCTTTCCTTCTTTTGTTGTTTTCTTCACCGAAAGAACACTATGTTTCCAAATTGTTTTCCTTGCTCATCCACCGAAACTTATTCTTCAATATCATTACTGGAAATTTTTCTGAAACATCAAGTAAGTTGTGTTTAAGTTTGTTTTTGGGGGTTGTGTAAATGATGTTTTGATGGTTGAAAATGAGTTCATACATGAATTAAGAAAGTTGAGTAGTTTTGGTGTAAATGCAGAGTTGATAAAAATATGCTGGAAACCTTGTTGAACCATGATTTTGATGATGACTAATGTTAGTGATGAACACATGCATGAGAAGGTAAAGTAGTAGATTTTCGGTGAAAACATGTTTTAAATGACTTATATGAGGAATTGAATTTGTGGATGTGGGAAAAATGCAGAAAATTGAAAGTTGATAGTATGAGAGTTGCAACTTTATAGTAAAGCAAGATAGTGGAAATGAAGGTTCGGATTTATGATGTTAGATGTATAGGATTATTCTGTATTATTTTTAAGTTATGGTGAGTATAGAAATGCACGATTTATAAGTTAGAACGATTTAAGTTGGAAAAAGGGTTGTGTTTAGTTTGGAGAAATTCAGTGAAGAAGAAGAAGAGAAGGAGAAAAATTTTGCAAAAACATGTAGAAAATGGTGTCCTATAGTAAGAAGGAAGTCACCCTCGTGCTTAAGCATGATGATGACATTTCATGGGTGAGTTAAAAGTCACCCTCATGCTTAAGCACGACGGTGACTTTGCCTGAAGTGACTCACCCTAAGCACCTTTGCTTCTTTTGGCCATAACTTTGTTATCCGACCTTGAAATGGAATGAGACTTAAACCAATAGATTCCTTAACACATTTTTCTACCTTTCCACAAAAATTGGTATCCTTATGAATTGCATTGGAAAAGATTGATTGAATCAAAGTTAGGGAATCTATTGGAATAGTATAAACTGTAATATTTTACTAAACAGACTTTGGTATTTTGCTTATATCTTGTCTTGTAAAGGTCCGAATGGGGTGATTCTTAATTTTAATTAACCTAGAGACTTAAGGCTACAAGTTGTCTATAGAGATTAAATTCTAATTCTGCCTCTAAGAATATCAGAATCTGATTGGAAGTTGAGATAAGAATGTTACTAAAGCTTAAGAATAGTCTAAAATCTTTTGAGAATAACTTTCACCATACTGAACCAATTGGAATGAACTTGGTATATTGAAAACTTAAGACTTGGGAGAATAACTTTCTAGAAGGAAGTATTGCCTAATTTATTCATTTACCGTATCAGATTAATTATGCAAATTTGAACCGTAAGTATGTTGTTAGAAAAATCTAAAGTAGTCAACTAAGTTAGGTAATTGATTTCACATTATTTTATTATGGCCCAAATTATAAATACAAATGATATTAATGAGGGCTTTGATATCTGAATGATTTGATGATAAGGATTACAATAAGATACCCCGAAATTGTCATTGAACATACATTGTGCATATTTTATATATGTAGATGTGCATAAAGGAATACTTATACAATTGAGCAAAAGTGTGATATTTGTAAATGTGTTTTATATGATATAGAGGAGCACATTGGACGCTAGTCAGACATTGCTAGACCATCTAGGCAATAGTATATTGGAGCGTACCGTGAGTCAACCTAGATGACTTTCCTAGGATCGATTTGATTTGATTTATTTAAACTGCCAATATTATTGACCTGTTGTGATTTGTTTATGAATTCCAAACTTGAAGTCCGAGGAGTTTAATAGTTGGGTATGTATTGGAAGTGCTCTGATTTGATGTTTAATTCTATATGACATGCGAATTCTCAACGAAAGTTGAATGTTAAACTTAGGTCTGATGATTATGAGTTTCTGATTGTACGTCATATATGACATATTTAGTATTTGATGTATTTCTTAAAATGCATGCTTAGATAAAGGCATTGTGACCGGAGTTGCCAGTAATAAAAACACTTACACGTAGAGCTTTGCTCCGTGATTTCTGTTTCTGCATTTATTGTTATGCTTCATGATATATGTTTCTGATCGAGCCCAATGGACTAGTATTTGTTTCTATATGTTAAAGAAACTTGATCACAACAATAATAACGAACGTGGAGTCTCACATGCACATGTATTGATATAAATATGTTCTGATTTGCAATGATTACATGAAATGACATGTTAATGTGAGTATTTGGAAAATACATGTTCTGAATAAATATTTGTGAATTATGTGATTTGTGTATATGACTTGGGTGAAATCATCGATGATGGTTCACTCATTGAGTTCGCAAAACTCATAAAAAATTGCAATGTGGCTTTTCAGGTACGAGACAAGAGACCTAGTTCTCTAGACAGGTCTAAAGGACCCTTTTAGATTAAGTTATGGCTCAGAGGTCTGTCAGTTGACACTAGAAATGTTGTAGCTTTTATTTTGTAGTTTTGCTAGAACCTGTATGAAGTTTGTAAATATTGTTTAATCGAAACAGTGTAAGCTTTGTAAATGAATGAAATGTTTAGTTTTAAAAATTTATTGACTTTTAAGTATGTTAGATGATACCATGTGTAAGTTGGATTTGTTTTGCTCTAACATACCATTATCATAGGATATGTACTTGAGTGTCCATGGATGTTCGGGTACACACCTTATGGTAGTGGGATGCTGCATTAAACCCTTTTTAGATATAAAATATAAAATTAAAAGACTTAAATAATTGATAAGAAAATCCAATAATTTAACCCAAATGTGTTACGTAAATAATTTAAAAAATATAAAATGAGGGTATAAAATGTACTATAATTTCTATTTATCAAATTTCTCCATGCTTCGTTTTTGGTCATCCTCGTTCAAAACAGCACTATTATACAAAATATGAATTTTATTTACAACCATGCCTCATATAGAAGAAATTAAATTTAAAAAAACTTAACAAGTGTTGGCCCCTGAAAATTTTTAGCATGATGAGATAAATTTTGGGGTCTTGCTAGATTAATTAGGTTGGAAAAGATTAGCTTGTTAATGTGTGTAAGATAATAGGGTATAGGTTAAGGGTATTGAACTATTAAAGTAATGGGAGAGTGTAAAGCCAAATTTGGCAAGTCACTTAAGTTTAAAAACCATAAGGCATTAAAGGAAGGGCAAGGTGGACTTTTATCATTCAT
>JANIJH010000001.1:34253836-34272221 GCA_024520975.1 Erythroxylum areolatum | reverse complement strand
CAAGAGGAGCAAGAGGAGAGGCATATTTGAACAAGCCATAGTCAAGGACTTCAAAGTGGGTTTCACTTTTATAGTTAAGTAATAAGCCAATAAAGTTTTCTGTCAAGAAATCGCAGTAAATGATTTTTCAACTACCTCATTCATATGCATTTAATGTTTTCTAAATGCTGTAAAATTGTGTTACATGATTATAAATTATTTGAGTGATGATTCATAAAAAGTTGTTTTTCAAATGATTATTTGAAATGATGTATGATTTTGAAACAATACTTTTGGAAATGGTTCAAGATATAGTAAGTATTCGAACAAGCAAGTTTTCAAGAGAAGGGCCATTTTGGGCATCAAGCTTTCAAGATTATGAAATATGTGTTATGTGGGTTTGTGGTGGTCCCCTAAGTTATGTCGCGTGCACGTTGACCAAGTTAAAAGCTTCTTCCGCCTGTCCGCTAGTGGCTTGGAGCTCCTTCAGGGACTGCCATAAGTTCGTGGCTACGCAAGACCATTATGTGAAAATGCGTAGTACATTCTGTTTTAGATCCACCCGAACCATTTGATGTGTTTATATGTTCATGACAAGTTGATTGGAGCAATACATTCATGATTTGCATACCCATGAATTTCTGTATGGAAAATGTTTTTAAAATGTTTTTGCTTATTGCAAATTATAAAAGTGTTTCCCACGAGTTTTAAGGTCACCCCCCATTTTCCTTCCCATAAGCAGGTGAAGAGCAAGAGATTGAGTAGTCAAGGACCAAGGCATCACTCCACTTTTGAAATGTTGTTGTAATTTAAGCAAATCTAGTAAACCAAGGCTTTAGTTGCATTTTGAGCAATTTATTGTTCATATATCTTTTGTATTTTGGGATATTTTTGAAACGTACATGTATTAGGGACTTGAAATGCCCAACTACAATCTTTTGATATTAATGGTTTATGATTTTGGTTTCGCCCATGATACTCAAGGTTACATAGAGAAAAAGATTTCGTGTACTGATTTCAGGGATATTTCTGGGTTGATGTGAGCTGACTTAAACAAATTTGTCTTCTTAGAAGTTGCAGATGATTTTTCTAGCTTTCCAATTATATAAATTTTGTAAGTTTTGGATATCGTAGTGGAAAGTTATGATCATTTGAAGTTGGTGTTGTGGCATAGGGTGAACTTTCGGGATAGCTGCATTGATTTGAATTTTTAACCCATATAGAGGCAAAAATAGTTTACGAAGCCTTTATAGAAATTGTAGGTCTAGAAGTCTTCTTTAAAACAGTCTAAGAACGACCTCAATCCGAAACTTCTAGTGAAAGTTATGCCCTTTTTAGTTTCCTTTGTCTTAGTATAACGTCAGCTTCGTCTTAGTATGACGTCAGCATCGTCTTAATATGACGTCAGCTTCATCTTAGTTTCCTTCGTCTTAGTATGACGTCAGCTTCATCTTAGTTTTCTTCGTCTTAGTATGAAATCAGCATCGTCTCAGTATGACATCAGCTTCGTCTTAATTTCTTTCGTCTTAGTATGACGTCGGCATCGTCTTAATATGATGTCAGCATCATCTTAGTATGGCGTCAGCATCGTCTTAGTTTGACTTTATGCTTCCTTCTTCTATTCTATTTTTGACCCTTTTAGAGGCTGAATATCATTTTGAGTTCTTCATAAAAGTTTTAGACCTCAAGGTTCTCTTTCAAATGGTTTAAAAACGAAATCAATCCAAAATCTGTAGCAAAAGTTATGACATTTGCGCCAAGAAATGTACAATACGAGTAAAGGCCTAAACATGTTAGATTCTTTTGGCCATAACTTCCTCATCTGACCTCCAAATGAAGTGATTCTTAAAGCAATAGATTTCTAACATCTTTGCCTATCTCTCCAAGAAAATTTGTATCTTTTGGAGTTGACTTAAATAAGTTTTTTGGAGAGAAAGTGAGGGGTCGGTTGGGAGAGCATAATTGGGGTATGTACACGCTTTAGCTTTTTAAGTTTATCCTGAGCTGTAAGCTCTGATTGAGATGATTCCTGCTTCAAAATGAACTAGAGATTCATAGCTGCAATTTCTTTGATGAAGTCAAATTGAAATTTTGGTGTTTGACTAGTGTGGGCACTCCACTCTTATAGGATGACGGTTATTTAAGGTTATTGGAAATAACCCTACAGGGTATTACGCAAGCCCAAAATTTATGACTCCGGATGTTAGGCTTTGAAAACGAGATCCAACAACAAGTGAGAAAATTTATTTACAAAAATCATAATGTCATAGCATATTGGTAGTCAATTTAATCTTTAACATAACTTCTTTAAAATTTCGATTTTACCTCACACTTTAAAGACATTCACATTATCTTAATAAAGTTACTCTATAAGCAATGTCAGTATTTCAAATCTATATACAAAGCATTGAATTAAAGACATTCACACCTTATATTGGTTTGACTTGAATTAAAGTTTTCTTTTAAACTATCTTTTAACACAATAGGCACTTTACCCTTTGTGCTTAGTTCACCTTCTCACCTTATTTATGTTCTTAAAGGAGTACTTGGTCCCTTATAAGTGTGTCCCCAGTAACCGTTTTTGTTCTTAAAAGGAAATTTGATTATTAAAAATACCTTTTTTCTCTCAAAGGGGCTCTTGATAAATAACATTTTTGATTCTCCTCCTATAGGAATTCGACTTAGAGATTAGAGACAAGAAAAGGGGCAGAAAACGTGGTGGCGGATCATCTCAGTTGTTTGATAAATAAAGAAGATGATATCCCTATACGAGAAAGCTTTCTGGATGAGCAATTACTTTCTGCCAATGCGACACCACCATGGTATACAGACATTGTCAATTTTTTAGTAACTAACAAATTACCTGTTGGTTTGTCTAAGGCTCAGAGGGATAAGCTATAAAGTGAAGCGAAGTACTATGTATGGGATGACCCCTATCTTTGGAGGCACTGTACAGATCAAGTTATCAGGAGGTATGTACCGAAAAATGAATCATCATCAATTTTAGCCTTCTACCATTCGTACGCTTGAAGAGGATATTTTGGAGTAAAATGGACAACTCATAAAGTTCTAAAGAGTGGCTTCTACTGGCCAACATTGTTCAAAGATGCATATACCTTTTGCAAATCCTGTGATAAATGCCAACAATCAAGTAACTCGTCTCGTAAGGATCAAATGCCATAAACCCCTTTACTTTTCTGTGAAATTTTTAGCGTTTAGGGCATTGATTTTATGAGACCTTTCCCTCCTTTTTTTGGCTTTACTTATATATTGCTTGTGGTTGATTATGTTTCTAAATGGGTGGAAGCAAAAGCCACTAGGACTAACGATGCTAAGGTTGTTGCAGATTTTGTTACTACTAAAATTCTTTCTAGGTTCGGGATACCGAAAGTCATCATTAGCGATAAAGGACCCCACTTCTGCAACAGGGTGATGGAAGCAATGTTCAAAAAAATATCACATCACGCACAAAGTTTCTACTGCTTACCATCCTGAAACCAACGGGCAAGCTGAAGTCTCGAATCGAGAAATCAAGTTAATCTTGGAGAAAACTGTGCAACCCAATAGGAAGGATTGGAGTGTAAGACTGGAAGATGCATTGTGGGCCTACCGGACGGCTTACAAAACCCTAATTAGAATGTCACCGTATAGGGTAGTATTTTGAAAGCCATGTCATCTTCTAGTGGAATTACAATATAAAGCATATAGGGCTATCAAAAGAAGCAACATGCACTTGGATGATGTGGGAGTGCATAGGAAGTTGCAGCTTCAAGAGTTGGAAGAGAAGAGGAATGAGTCATATTAAAATGCAGTGATATATAAGGAGAGGACCAAAGCTTTTCATGATAAGATGATTTCGAGGAAAAGTTTCCAGTGGGCTAGAAAGTGTTACTATATCATTCCAAACTCAAGCTCTTTCCTGGTAAGTTGTGTTCCCATTGGGTTGGTCTATTTGTTATCATTCATGTCTTTCCTTTTAGTACAGTGGAGATACAGAGCCTCAAAACTGACAAGAAATTCTGAGTGAATGGTCATCACTTGAAGTCGTATTATGAGGGCTTCCAAATGTAGGATTTGGAGGTGTTGATGCTGGAGGATGTAATTGGTGTCACTTAAAGCATGCAACTGGAGGTCGAGCCAACAACGTTAAAAAAAAAGGCGCTGCTTCCAAGGGAAGTTAATTTCTGTCTTTTACATTTTTGCATCTATTATTTTTGTTAGCTACTTCATTTCAGGCATTTGATTTTACATTGAGGACAATGCAAGTTTTAAGTGTGGGGGTGGGGTACATTAGTTTTAATGCCCGTTTTTTAGCTTAATTGTAGCTTATGTGAATCCTTAGGTGGTCTTCAAAATTAAACGAACAAAATCAAATTTTTTCTTATTTTCTATTGCTTTTAAGATTATTTAGTCATAATTAGAGTGTGAATTGATTAGTAAAATCATAGCAAAATTTGGCATGTACTTTTGCTCTTGTAGTCTGTTAATATGCATTATCTTTAAAAGAGTAATGACTAATGGTAAACAAAGCCGGTGAGATTTTGAGCCTTATTTGACTGACACATCCATATCAGTCTTATTACCTTTTGATAATGTGTGACCTTCATGACAATGTACATCTTGATTTTGCGTTGAATTTCTATTCGAGACCACATTTTTATCACATGCATTAACATGGATATGATTAGGCATTCTTTATTTTTAATAAACTATATTAGCCAAATAACCTATTCTATTGACATGATTTTTCCCTTGATAAACCCCTATGAGCTTTAGCCTTTCTTTTTGTATAAACCACATTTTATGCTTTTAAACTAAGCCAAATGTCCTACCCAAGTCATGAAGCTAGTGGAACATTTGTGATTGTTAAGTTTGTGGATGTACAAAATTTTAAGTGCCGGTGTGTACATATATGAGGGTTGGTTATAATGTTGGGACGTTATTTTATGTCTTATCATTGAAATTCCCATGTTTATGTAATTTTTATTTTTTTAGAAAAAAGAAAAGGAAAAAGAAAAAAAAAGAAAGGAAGAAGAAAAATGAAAAAATTTCTTTAAAATAAATGTATCAAGGAGGAATTACATATGTGTTGAAAAGTTATTTATGGTTTATGCATCTTTCTAGAGTTGTAATGAATGCGTTATTTAAGTGTGTTGAATATGAGGTAGATGTTGGCTTAGAAGGTTCATTCTTGTGATTTCATTTTGACACAAATTATATAAGTGATTCCTTCAGATTGATATATGCTTATGTGGTTTGTGTATAAGAGCTAAATGAGATTGTGAAATATAAACGTTGCATTCGTCATAGCTGATGGTACCCAGTTTTTTTTATGAGTGTTGCTTTGTTTCACTAGCTTTGATGACTTTCATGCTACTTGACCCAAATATATCTCACCTTACCTATGCTCGTATTACAACCCTAAAAAGTCCTTTGATTTGTGATTTTGCATGTGAACATTAGTGGTGGAGAAATAAAATAATATGCAAAGTTATGAATTGTCAAGATCATGAATGGTGTTGAGTGTACCCATGGATATATTTTAGTTAAACAAGTCTACCATTAGATTGCTCAGTTTTTGAAGATGATGAATGTTGATTGATCATGAGTAGAAGCTTTGAATGTTGAGTTTTTGCTTAGGTTTTGAAAGTCATTCGCCTTTATTTATGGCTATTTATTATTAAGAAATGTGGAAAACGAGTTAAAGTTTAGGTTTGTTATTTTGATTTTGACAATTTGCCTGAGGATGGTCAAAGACTAAGTGTAGGGGTATTTGATAGGATTGAATTATCTTATATTGTCTTATGTATTTCCATATGATTTCAATCTTATTCTCAAGATAAAATACTTAATTTGTGTTGACTACTAGGTTGGATATGATGATATATATTTGAGGCCAAAAAGAGAAGATGTTCAAAGCAAATTGGAGCACAATTGTTTAATAAAAAAAAGGTGCACTGTGTACGTAGTAATGCAACAACGCAATGTGCGTTGCGGTTCACGCAGTAATGCAATGCACAACAACGCATCATGTGCTGTATGAAACTCTACGTCATGGGAAAACAGCATCCGAGAGGGTTTTAAGGAGGTTGTAAAATTAAATTGTGAAGTTATGCTACAGTAGCGACGCTGGAGGAATATAACATGGGCATGGAAAGGAGACAGGTGCACAGCACAGTGAGGGACTAGCCAGCTACAGTGGAGGCAGTAAGCAACACCGGACCAAAAACCATTCACATTTATTTGTCCCATCATGAATAGTGAACAGTATAGAGAAGAGAGTAGCTTAAGAGTGTCAAAGCAAATGGGAGATATGACTTATGCTTGGAGCATGAAAATGAAGATGGAAGGTTAGTTTCCCGACGCCGGTTCAACGGGAATATCGACGCCAAATCACGGTTAAACTATTTCTGTCATTTTAAAGTTGTAATTTCTTTTCAGATTGTCATGTTTTTGGTATTGATTTGGATGGTTTTGGGATTAATGATCTTAATATATTAGTTTGATCGTTTTATTTCGAACCTATTGCTAAAACATTGATTGTAATCCGTAATCATTACTTTTGATGTTTGTGAGTAGCATCTAACGATTGTTAATCGTTAGAAACAACATGAATTAGGTTAGATAACCCAAACGTGTGAGATTACTGCTTTTATTGACTAGTTTCCAACTCATAATGCTACTGCCAAATTGAATCTAGAGATCGTATCCTAGGTTATTCAGTAGTTAGGTTTGATTAATGATCATATCTTGATTAAATACAAGCTAAAGGAAAATCGAGATTTGTAGAGCGTTCTATTAGTCTCAGATCAATAGTCCGAAAGTAATTGTAAAGACTTTAGAATGAAGGAATATGTTTGATTGTGTTTAGGCCGAGATTGACCCTAGAACTAGACCTTACTTATACTAAACACTTTTCTCATTTTCAATTATTTGTTTTAATTTATTTTCGATAGTTTACTTTTACTTTATTTTAAAAATTTTTTTAACTCCACCCCCCCCCCCCCCCCCCCCATTTACTTTCCTTGCATCAATTAATTTCATTACGGAAATTAACTGAACATTCCCTGTGGATTCGATCCTGACTTACCATAACTGCAAATTTTAGTATGTAAAGTCAGGTAAATTTTATAGTGCACTCGACATGCGCTGTCACCAATAATCACTTATGATAAAAGAGAGGCAGTTCAAAAAGATCCGTCTAAATGGACAAGAGCCAAAGAAGAAAGTGTACTTGGAAATTTACAAGCAATGCATGCAATATTCAGTGTTGTTGATGAGGGACGCTTCTCAACGATATCAACCTGTGAATCGACTAAAGAAGCGTGGGATGCTTTGCAAACTATTCATGAAAGGCCAAAATTTGTGATAGCATTGAAACTACAGATGTTAACTATGCGGTTTGAAGAGCTGAAGATTGATAAGAATGAGACTAATAGGGACTTTCATGAAAGATTGCGTGATATAGTGAATCAAGCACATCAACTTGGGAAAAAAATATTCCAATATGAAACTAGTCAAGAAGACGTTGAGATCACTACCTCCAAGATTTATTATGAAAATTGCAACAATCGAGGAGACTCATGACATCAATGACTTGTCATTAGAGAAGGTAATTGGAATTCTTACAAATTTTAAAATGAATTTTTTAAGGGACAATCGAGAGAAGAAGAAAGGATTAGTATTGCAAGCTGAGATTGGTAAAGTCGTGAATGACTTAGAAGATGAATCCGACAAGAATGAGGATAAGGAGATATTAACACGAGAGTTCAATAAGTGGCTGAAGAGAATGAAAAAGGACAGACTTGACTTTAGACAATATGGCAGAAGTTCATCGACCAGCAATGTAAAACATTAAGTCAAAATACAAAAGGGCAAAAGGAAAGAAAGGAGAATCCAATGTCATGAATGTCAAGGTTTCAGACAAATTCAATCCGAATGTGCTAATGCTTTGAAGAAGAGAAAAGGAAAGTCTTTCACAAGCACCTGGATTGAGAATGATTTCGAGAGTGAATATGGTATCGAAGAAAAAATAACAAATAGTGCTGCATTGGTTATCTTACATAGCAAAAGTCCAGTTACTTGCTTAATAGTAACTGAGAAGGAAGTATTGAAGTTGGAAAACAGAGAAAATCAAAAAATTTCGAAAACAACTTATCTCAAGTCCTAATATTAGATTATGATAGTAATAGAAGTGGCCTAGATGATAAAAAAAGGGAACATTTACGAGGCTTATGAATTAATGACGAAAAATTGGTAAAAATATGTAGAAAGAATGAAAGATTGAAGGAAGAGAATCTCCTCATGAAAAACACCATCCAAGAGTTAGAAAAGAAATTGATGTTGATGTCAGATGAGCATAGTGAAGTTAGAATGAAATTAGAAAGTACCAAAAAGGAATTGAGAATGTTGAATGGAGGCACAAAAAAATTAGAAAAGTTAATAGAAATTGGTAAGGTTAAAGGGGATTTTCAAGACATTGGCTATAAGGGTAAGTGCTCTAAAGTGAATGAGGAGAAAAATATATGTCCAAATCTGTCCGAAAAGAATAAATATTGAGAAAGAATCGAAGATTTATAGCGACGTGTTATTTTTGTGGAGTTATCAGGCACATAGGGTTGAGATGCTATAAGATGTTATAAATTATGTTTTAAAAGGGTCAAAATTGAAAATCTAGACACTTTTCATTAAATTTCCAACAACAACCCATGATACCGAAGCACACTTGGATTAGAAAGGGTCAATTATAGGCATAAAGATATTATGAAGGAAAAATAAGAAATTATCTACATTCACAGTTAGTTACTGCTTTTAAAGAGACTGATCAGACATATGACAAGTCAGTTTCTTCAGAAGAAGAAACCAATGACAAAGATAATATGACGAGGAATAAGGCCAGGTTTGAATTTCTTCAAGAGGCACAAGGACTATATGCTTTACATTGTTGAAGTATTTTTTATGTTGTTTAAAAAAACGAAACGTTAAAAAAAAGGAAATAAAAGATTTGTCTTTTTTAGTTGTTTAGATTTTATGTTGCCATTGTCGTCCCATCTTTTTAGTAGTTTGCATTATGACTTCTATCTAGCTCCACCGAAGATTCCTCAGCTCTTTCTTCAGTGTGGATCTCTCTCTTAGTATCTCTCTCCCTCACTATACTGGCAACACTCATCTTTATTTTCTTGAGTTTATAAATTTGATCAATCTTATGAAGATGGAATTGAAGTAATGATATGTTGGGCTGTGTATTGATTGGTGTTAAATTGTTATCTTGACGTGCTTATAATTCTTCCGCTGCATCTATGGTTGATTCTTATGATTATGTGTTTTGATACTAGTTTGTCCGAAGGGGGAGATATCAGTCTATTTATGGTGACTATTCTATTCAGGAGGAGATTTCAAGGTATATGCGTGATTATTTGTCATGTTTTTTAGCATCTTTTTGTCCTAAGAGGGAGAAATTTGGATGATTAGATTAGATAAACTTGACGTTTGATTAAGGGGAGTATTTGTAATATGATTTGTGTATTTGATGGTTATATGTCCTTTTTTTATTTTGGAGTTTCACATTTGTGACAAACAATGCCAAAAGGGGGAGATTGTTAGGATATATATTATATATCTAAATAATTAGTTTTTATTAATTGGACATATAAGATATTAATTGGGTAAAGACTTGGATTCAAAAGCCATATGGATCATCTTCTAGTTGAAAAAGAATCCTATCTTAAATTGGAGTCTATTATCATGTTGATATTGGAATTGTTTTACTACTAGACATGTTGGTAATTGGATAAAGTTACTGCTGAATTATGTACATTTTATGCTCTGAAAAAAATAAAAGGATGAGGTTGTTATGTATTTGTGTAGGACTCTTATTTTTTAAGCAGATTGCGCATATCTCCCGTCTACTACTGTAGTTAATCTTATGTCAATGGGTCAAAGAGGGTGTGTGTGTTAATTGATTATTGAATCAACATTACAGAAGAAAATCTTAGTTGAGCAGTAAAGAATGTGTGGCTACGCGTTAATGGTGGATTGAGTAAAACACACGGTGGGCATCTTACATCTCTGGGTTAATTGCTGAATATATATATGTGTAGCATTGTTGTGACGTGAATTAGTTATTCAATAAAAAAGTGCTTGCATTAAAGTGTTGATCTCTAATGTGAGTGTGTCAAAGTGAATGACGTGCTTGTGTGGCATTGAAGAAAAGAGTGGTGCTTGTGTGTGAATATAGCTGAATAAAAACTATATGCATAAGGAGTTCCGGCAGCAATAGCGTATTAGTGTTGGGAGGTGGTTTTGACAGGTCTTTCCTTTCACGACAAAGAGTCACCAAACATTAGTCATCGATCTTTGAACCTCCACAACGCATAGCAAAAACAGTGGCTGCAGTGTGTGTGTGTTGATGGTGTAGTGAAGAGTAATTACGGTGCAGTGTATGTGTGCGGTATTGAGCAAGAAATCTCTTCTGCGGCAAAAGATAATGAAGTAGTGGTTGCGTGAATTAGTTGTTCAATGAAACAGTGACTGTGGTATGCCTGATTTCTTGACTGCATCATTCTTTATTGGCTCAACAATTATTAATTGATTTTCTTATGGGTTGCATATACTTGGTTGATGAATGTGTTATCCGTACAGCTGTGACTTTGTGTTGATGTTTATGTGAATCAGCCCATTGTTGTTACAACAACTTCCAGATATATTTCAGTGGAGTGAAACTCTTCAGGAAGTAGTTCTTTTCTATCTCAAGTGTACTTAGTTTTTGTTCTTTATTATTTTAATCACTTGAGTTATTTGTTCATTGTTCTTTTATTAAAAGATTGATAGAGAAAATCTTCTGTCAAGGTTAGTACGAGGTGGTCTTGTACTATTGGGTGTGAAATTCTTTCACGAGAAGTGAGGTTAAGAGATAGTGTCAATGATTGAGTGGTATCAGCTTAGTGAAGTCTTTGGTAAATCTATTGTATTTCGATAAAAGTGATTAAGTTAGGTGCGGACCCCGCAGACGTAGACAAGGTGTGTCGAACTACGTTACCAAATTTTCGGTGTTGATTTAGTTTTGGTTCTCTTAATTTTTCTGATTTTTTTTGCTAGAAACAAATTAAAAAGTTTGAGAAACTATTAACTCCTTTGATTTTTTAGGCGTAATTTGAGACTCTTTTATGGCAATCTGGGAAAATATATTAGATTAATACTCCCATAGGCATTTGGTTGTTGCTTGCTATATTGAACATTGAATATAATATTCGTTATAAATTATTATGTGATGTAAATCATTAACTTTTTAAAATTGTTAGTTTAAATTTTATTAGTATATTCTTAAGTTCCTTTTAAAATAATTTAACATAAAATTTAAAAAATTTATTATCCCTAGATATCTTTAAAAATAATAAAACATTTCTTATTATGAGTGAAATTTTATTGAAGATTTATGCCTTTAATTCATTTAAAATAAAATTCACAAATTAATTATAATAAGTAAAAATACGATAACTAAATCAAATAAAAATAAAATATTTAGCGTCGAATATAAAGATAAATGTTTATGTGTGTGTATATATATAATTAAACTTAATTCATATGTTAAATTTTAAAACAAATTTATTTATAAAAATGTTCATGAGTACTTTAGGCATTTTCTATTGTGATTCTATTTTTAGGTTCTATTTTTCTTTTAAATAAGAACAAAAAACGTACATACATTTTATCACTCATAATAATTAAATATTAGTTAAATTTTAAAAATAAATTATTTTTAATTAAATAAATTCGTTAAAATCTCTTATATAATATTTATTAACAAATTATTAATAAAAATTATTTTACTTTATTAAATAAATAATTTATAATTTAAATTTTTATTAAAATTTAAAATATTTTAATTGTTAAATCAAATTTTATTTGAAATGTATATATTTGAAGATATTTCTAAATTAATATTTATTTTATTAAGTTTATTAAATAAAATAAAATAAAATCATTCATAATTTTCGTTGATATTAATTTTAATTAATTAAATGTATAATATTAAATTATTTATAATTTTATTAGTAATAAATTTATTAAATAATTAAAATATATATTTATTAATAGTAAAAAAAATTATAGAAAAACTGGACAGAAAATAAAAACTATCTAGTTAACATAACTTTATAAGAATGACTATGTTATGTCCTCGTGCAAATAGTTGGTGGATTCTGGTTCAGTTTCAGGTTTAGGTTTCTCTTTAACAGTTCGGGCGTTGTAAACTCAGGCTCTTCGGAATAACCCACAAGCAATACATCCTATCAGCTACGATGTTGATGAAGTGTTTGGGAAATCCTAGGAGGAGTGTGTTAAACTATCTAACATACTCGTCAATTCAAAATCCACACCTCGCCAACGCTACTACTTCTAAACCACCCTGCCAAAATCTTCACATCACTTCTCATAATAATGATTCTTATATGGCGATTCCATCCTCGAAAGTCAATCTTTATGCCTCCTTTTTTAACACCCTCATACACCTCTATCTCACCTGCGGCAGGCTGTCTAAGGCAGTGGACGCATTCTACGTCATGAGGAAGCACAGTATTGTTCCCATTGTCCTACATTGGAATCGTCTCCTTAACCACTTTAATGTCTCTGGCCTGGTTTTTCAGGTATTGAATGTATATTCTGAGATGTTGTCTTGTGGCGTGTTGCCTAATGTTTGCACTTACAATATATTGGTTCATGCCTTGTGCAAAATTGGCAACTTGACTACGGCTTTGGATTTTCTTAGAAAAGTTGATTTTGAGGTTGATACTGTTACATACAACACTGTTATTTGGGGCTTTTGTGAGAAAGGTTTTGTCAATCAGGCTTTTGGTTTGCTGTCCACAATGGTGAAGAAAGATACTTTATTTGATTCTTTTACTTGTAATATATTGGTTAAAGGGTTTATTGGAGTTGGATTGGTTAGATATGGAGAGTGGGTCATGGATAATTTAGCAATTGGAGGGATACCTAAGGATCTTATAGGGTACAATACTTTAATTTGTGGGTTTTCAGAAATTGGAGACATGACTTATGCACTTGAACTGGTGGAAAGAATGAAGAAAGAAGGTTTGTTGCCTGATATTGTTAGCTATAATACTTTGGTTAATGGGTTTTGCAAAAGAGATGATTTTGATAAAGCAAAAGCTATAATTGATGAAATTTTGGGACCTACAAAAGAGTTTTTATCTATTGATGATACAAGTTGTACAGGTTGCAATGTGAATTTGGAACCAAATCTTGTTACCTACACCGCTTTTATTAGTTCATATTGTAACCAACATGGACTTGACAAAGCTCTCGTTTTGTACAAGGAAATGATTATGAGTGGCTTCTTGCCTGATGTAGTTACATACACTTCAATTGTTAATGGTTTTTGTAAATTTGGGAGGTTGTCAGATGCCAAGATACTAATAATGAAGATGGAGGAAATGGGTATGAATCCAAATCATGTTGCATATAGTACATTGGTTAATTCGTTATTTAAAGTAGGGTGTGCATGGGAAGCTTTTGCCTATCAATGTCAAATGGTAGTGCGTGGAATTTCCTTTGATTTGGTTTTATACACCACATTGATCAATGGATATTGCACATTCGGAGACATGGATAATGCTGAGGCCCTTTTGCAAGAAATGGAGGAAAGATATGTCATTCCAAATGTTGTAACTTATTCATGTATGATCAATGGATATATAAAGAAAGGAATGCTAGAAGCAGCTGTTAATATGTTGAAGAAGATGTTAGAGACTAATATTTCTCCGAACCCATATATTTATACAATGCTTATTGACAGCTGTCTCAAGGTAGGACAGCATGGATGTGCCCTTGATCTTTATGATCAAATGAAATTGAGTGGAGTAAAAGACAATAACAGTGTACTTAATGCTTTTATAAACAACTTAAAAAGAGGTGGAAAAATGGAAGAAGTTGAGGAATTAGTTGAAGATATGGTGTCTGGAGGCTTGTCTCTTGATCATGTTAACTACACATCTCTAATGGATGGGTATTTTAAGGTGAGGAATGAGTCAGCTGCTTTGAGTGTTGCTGAGAAAATGAGCAGAAAAGGTATGTTAGATGTTGTTGCTTATAATGTGTTAATAAATGGTCTCTGGAAGCTTGGCAAATATGAAGCAAAGTCTGTTTTTCATGAGATGAAAAACATGGGTTTAGCTCCAGACACTGTAACCTATAATACCATGATTAATGCGTATTGCAAGCTGGGGAAACTAGACAGCGCAGTTGAATTATGGAATAAAATGAAAATTCATGGGATAAAGTACAACATCATAACTTGCAATACCCTTGTTGAAGGATTTTCTAAGGCAGGTAACATTGAGAAAGCTATGGACATTTTGAAAGTGATGGTGGTTGAGGGGATTTATCCCAACCCCACTACCCATAAGGTTTTGCTTGCTGCAACTTCAAGAAGTGGAAAGGCTGACTCAATTTTCAAAATGCATGAGCAACTCATTGGCATGGGACTTAGAGTGAATAAGGAAGTGTATAATAATCTTGTCATAGTCCTGTGCAGGCTAGGTATGACAAAGAAAGCCAGATCAGTAGTTGAAAACATGAACCGAGATGGAATTTCAGCAGATTCATTGACATACAATGCCCTCATTCGTGGATATTGTGAAAGGAGTTGCATTAATACGGCTTTGGTCATATATTCTCAAATGTTGTATGAAGGAGTTTCTGTCAACATTGTAACTTACAATCTGCTTTTCCGTGGTCTCTTATCAGCAAAGTTGCATGTTGAGGGAGAAAAATTGCATGAAGAGGCAGAAAAATTGTATGCTAAGATGAAAGATTATGGCTTGAATCCTGATGCTTCAACTTATGACACATTCATTTGTGGTTATTGCAAAATTGGAAAGCAGGAGGAAGCCAAAAAACTTTATTGTGAAATGATTTCCAAAGGCTTTGTGCCAAAAACAAGCACATATAATGTACTCATTGGTGATCTTGCCAAGTTGGGAGACATGGACAATGCTAGAAAATATTTCAATGCAATGGAAGTGATAGGGGTATCCCCAAATTCGTTCACTTACAACATACTAATCTGTGGCTGGTGCAAATTATCTGAACAAAGGGGGCTTGACCGAAGATTAAAAAACATATATCAAACAGAGGCAAAAGTATTAGTTATAGAAATGAAAAAGAAAGGTTTCATCCCTTCGGAAAATACTCTTGGTTGTATCAGTTCTTTTGCTAGATTGGGAAAGAAGGTTGACACTGAAAGGATGTTAACAGGGTTGTACAAAAGGAAACGAACTTGGTAGAGTGGTCAATGGAAAATAAAGGGACATGTTCTGATGCTGTCAGCCTGCACATTTTAGCGCTAGCTGTTTCAAAAGCTGATTGCAAGAGTGGGCAATTGATAATCAGATCAGCTAACTGCTCCTAAAGGGTATGCTTCTGATAAACTGAGCAAGTATTTTTGGTAACCCATCAAGTAATGAAGGACATTCAAGCAGTTAGTGATTTTTAGTTAGTATGAAAATCCTTGTCCTACAATATTTGTTCATGCTCTGCTGGTGATCATGTAACTATGTAATGCAGGAACTTGTTTAGCAAGCTCTCTGGCGTCTCTGGGGCTTGTTCATTGATCATTGGGGAACTATTCCAATTGTATGTCAGTTCGTGAGGTTTCCTTTTTTTTTTTTTGCCTTCTTGAAAATTTTGTTTTTATAAATGATTCATTCATAATTTCCAGATGCTACTAATGCTCTATATTTTCGATTAATGACCATCCTTTTTAGCTGATGATATTAGCATTGACTGTGACAGGTATTGAAGCAGTCTGCCATCCAGTCTTTAATTGATTACTGGCATGTATCAACACTTGAATAATGTAATGAAAATCTGATGTCCTTTCATATGTCCACATGCAAAACATTTAATTGATTATATCCTTGTCCTTGTTCTGAAATGTTTTCATGCATACAGGTTTTCGGACCTGGAGGGCCGTTTCACCGACTGATGAATTTTTCTATACTTCCACTTTACTGTAAACCCATTCACTCTGTGGATTGATCATCTTTCATATGTTTGGAATATCAAACTTCAATGAATCGCTTATATTTGTACCTATATTTCTAACCAGGTAAAAGGAAGCAGTTTGGTAATATCTGTACTTCAATGATTCGGAAGCAACTGATGTCCTGTTTGAATAAGTAATTATCTGCTATTATAGTGGTGCAGAATAAGTAAGTTGTGGGCATAGAAACTGGATTGCGAATTTTCTCTCAAATTTTAAGCGATTATGTTTTGACTGTGTACAGGGAATCTTTGGAGGCAGGCGCATCAGATGAAGTGGCCAGATATTTTTTTATTTTTATTTAATTTTAAACTTTAATGAATTAATAATTGAGGATAAAATTATAAGCAACGAAATAAAAAGATTAAAATTAAAGTTATGAATTCAACTAATTAAAGTTATAAATTTTAATTAACTAGTAAAATTATAAATTTTGATATTTTATAATATATGAATATATAAAAACTTAGTTATAGTGATGAAATCAAATTCATAAATGAAAGAGGATGTAATTGTAAGAAATGAAAAAAAAAATATTATAATTAAAGTTAGCAATTTAATTAATTACAATTACAATTTTTAATTGATTAGGAAATTTTGAGATTTTATAATGAATGAATTTATAATAACTTAAATATATTGATAAAATTAATAAGATAAAATAAAATACGTTAATGAAGGATGATTTGATTATAAGAAATGAAAGAAAAATATTATAATTAAAGTTAGCAATTCAATTAATTACAATTTCAAATTTTAATTAATTACAAAAAGTTGAGATTTTATATTGATTGAATATATAATAACTTACATATGGTGATAAAAATCAATAAGATGAAATTAAATTCATTAATGAAGGAAGATGTGATTTAGGAAATGAAAGAAAAAATATTATAACTAAAGCGTACAATGCAATTAATTACAATTACAAATTTCAATTGATTAGAAAACTTTAAGATTTTATAATGAATAAATATATAATAACTTACATATATTGATAAAATTAATAACTTGAAATCAAATTCATTAACGAAGAAGGATGTAATTATAGAAAATAAAAGAAAAATATTATAATTGAAGTGAGAAATTCAATTAATTACAATTATGAATTTCAATTTATTAGAAATTTTAAGATTTTATAATGAATTAATGTATAATAACTTACATACAGTGATAAATTAATAAGATGAAATTAAGTTCATTAATAAAGGATGATGTGATTATAGGAAATAAAAAATAATATTATAATTGAAGTGAGATGTTTAATTAATTACAATTACGAATTTCAATTGATAAGAAAATTTGTGATTTTATAATGAATAAATGTATAATAAATTTCATATAGTGATAAAATTAACAAGATGAAATCAAATTCACCAATAAAAGAAGATGTGATTGTAAGAAATGAAAGAAAATATTATAATCGAAGTCATATATTCAATTAATTACAATTATTAATTTTAATTAACTAGAAAAATTTAAGGTTTTACAATGAAATGAATATATAATAACTTACATATAGAGATAAAATTAATAAAATAAAATCAAATTCATTAATGAAGGAGGATGTGATTGTAAGAAATGAAAGAAGTTCCTATTTTCTCATATTCCATTTTGGCATTTATATTATTTTTATTTTTATTTTTTATTCATCTTTTCTGGAATTTTACTAAGAGTGAAAAAAAAGTTATAAGCAACCTAATAACAAAATTTACTTTAAATAATTAATTAATTAAAAAAAGAGAGAAAGGATAAAACCAAAATCATTAACTATAATAATCTTAATTGTACATATATGATTATCCAAATCATTTTACAAAAAGTGACACGATTTACAAAAATTAAGATAATATTTTGGTAGAGATTGAACACTAGATATTGCAGACTAGAGAGGGTATACTAAGAGAGCAACTAATTGTTGTAATCAAGATCGTTAATAATTGACATCACTTTATCTGTATATATAAATATTATATTTAGTAATGTAATATTAAAATTAAAGGAATGGTATGTACATATTAATAATTAATAAATAACTACATATTGTCATATACCTTCATTTTCAAACATTTGACCAAAATAATATTCACTGGATGATCGATAAGTATGACTAGTTATCTCAGCATTAATACTTGTGACTGTATAAAGGAAAATTTTAAAAAAATATTAGGTAAGATACAATAAAATAGATGAAACTGATATATATATATAAAGTTGTCAACAATATTTTCATCATCTAACCAACTTTGGGCATACATAAGGGCTTTCATAGTATTGAAGTGAATCACACGTTAATACAACACTTAGAAAACGATATTTGGAATGCACTAGAAGGGGGGGTTGAAT
>JANIJH010000001.1:34219915-34240204 GCA_024520975.1 Erythroxylum areolatum | reverse complement strand
TGAACATGTAGAATACACCCCTAACTCTCATTAGTCACTCACATTTACCATCCTACCCTTCCCACTAGTAATGGGATATTACACTGGGATATGTGTAAGTTCCTGTGTATCTCCAAAAATACCTCAATTCATGATTTTACATAGTCACAAAAGCTTACATAGGCAACATACACGGGCTTGTATGTCAACATACATTAGTGTGTAACTCTATATGGCCAAGAAATGTATCTTTAAAGCTCCACATATTTATAATGACTTACACAATCATTATACATGACTATGGATCTCCAAAATTGTTCCAATTCTTCCATTCCATGTTGTGATTTCACTTGAATGCTTCTCCTCTTGGTCAATTAAATCAATTATCATCTAAGAGCAAACTTGAAGAAAAATAAGTACCAAAAATACTATAAAAATCTTAAATAACAAGCAAAATACATTAAATTTGGGTATATAAATATAGTTAATTAATCATTTGTTAAACATCCCTATAATTAAATCTTTGTTTATCCTCAAGAAAATCATAATCTGAATATTTAAACTTATAAATATTCATCCCTTATTAACCTTTACCAATCAATCCACACTCTAAATCATCATATCATATCCATCAAATTAGCATACAATTAGATTCAAGTTATCCTAGAATCAACTTTCATAAGTCAACCTTAATAACAATCACATAGATAATCTTTTTGAAATAAAATAAAATTTTTTATACCCTCACTAAGTATTCACTCGTTACACTTTAGGTGTTTAGGGTGGAAGGTGTAAAAACTCTTAAATCATTCAATATAAGGATTATTAACCTTAAGCTTGCAATAAAATCATATCTCCACCACTTATAAGTAAACTAGAAATATAATTCAAAAGGTCTTGTTATAAGGTTTTAGTGAGGCTTAGGTAAGGCATGATAAAGATAATAAAAGCTTGATAACATTAAAGGAAATTTACATAAACAAAATTAATGCAAAGAAAAGAAAAACCAAATTAACGCATCCATCAGTCCCTTAAGGAGTCTAGCATATCCATCGTTAGAGGATCTTTAAGTCTCGGTGCTACATATTACTGTGGAGATGAAGACAATGCAGTTGCTCTAGATGGTGGAGATGGGTTAGATATCCTAAGATGTCCCTTCATTTGCATCAATACCTCCTCCATCCCTCTATCATGAGCTTCTAACCTAGCCATCTGCTCCATTAGTGCCCTATTATAGTCCTATATCCTCTCGATTTGCTCCATTAGTGCCACCTGTTATGCTCGAATAGTGCACTGAACACCTAAAATTTGTCCATATGCTTCTTCAGATGATCTATCTTTAGTTGGTCCTAGTGTCCCAATAGGTGTCGGTGACCTGGGTGATCCTAAACTAGCCTCCTCTAGTGATGCACCCCCCTTCTAAGACGACAGTGAGCTCGGTTATGGTGGCTACTCATCTAGGTTAAGGTGATCCGTATCTACTCTTGATGCAACTAGTGTTGGATCGAAAACATAAGTATACTAGATTTGGCTAAAATGGTAGATTTTAAAAAAAAATTCGAAATCAAAATATAGCGGAAGCGTTATAACCAGATCAACATATTTAATCAATACATGATACGGTATTAGAAAAATAAATAACATAAAAGATGGTAGAAATTATACCAACTCCTTGCTATAGCTTTGACTCCTCGCTTTAGTATCCTCTCCTTGTTAATGTATCCTTTCCTCATTAGTGTATCATTGACCAATCTGATTTACCACTTGTTCTTTTTGGACAATTTGGTTAATAAGATCCTTTTAAGGGAAAGGAGAAAAAATTTAGAAGAGATTTTCCTTAGTTGAAAGAAGCCAAAAATGAGACTCTTCCCATTCAAGTTTCAGCTAACCTATGCAAGAGAGGAGAGAGTGAGTAAAAAATGCAAGAGCACCTTATATTCTTCTCTTCAATTTTGGTTAAACATTAAAGAAAGAAGTGATTTGCATCCAATGCATCAATTCATTCTTTAATCAATCATAAAGAAGCCAATAAATGAGACTCTTCTAATTTGTTTAAGATGACTATATGAAAAGATTAATAACCTAAATAAGACCCTCTCATTTTTGGTTATGAGATGAAAGAAGGGAGAGAGAGTACATCAAATGCACCTCTTCCTTTCTTTAATCAATTGAATGCTAAAAGGTTACATGCCATCATTAAAAGACAACCATTAAACCATTTAATGATAAGATCATTACTCCATTTAATGAGGATAAAGCATGATAAAAACCATCTTTAATTTAGCAATTCAATACTAAATATGCAGTTGCACATTTAGCTATAAAATCAAAAATTTCCCTTCTTTTATCTTTAATAACTTTGTTAATTTAATTAATATAATTAATCAAATCAAACCAAAGTCTAACTCAATATTAAATGTTCATTCGGGTTTCTAATTAACAATTAATTAGTGTAAGCCCAACATTCAATCATAGGCTTTAAAAGCGCTATTTATATTTTTTACTTTGCTTGATAACCTTTATAGAAGCCAAGTGGGGAATCTAATTGGACTTATATAATTTAAGCTCCAATAAGCTCATAATTAATTTAATGTCATTATAATTAATTCTAGCTTATTAGTCAAATATCATTCCACTAAAGACAATTAGTTGAACTCTTGAATTACTAAATATTATGAGAACAAGTGTTTCAAATAAGGTGTCTTATTGCAAACTTTATTATAAACCATATTATTGTCATTTGCACAATAAAGGATAAAATTATCGTTTTGCCCTTACGTTGGTTTTTCCTTCTAGATCTCCCTTTTTACTCTATATGGTGATTAATACACAAAATCTCATCTTGGTGTTGAGACTTGATGGATAGCTAGTCCATCAAACTACTAGCATCAGTTTAATCACCAATCTTCGTAAAATATCTAGAAGTGATGATATCACTATAAACTCTTTATTTGAGTGAATGTTCCTTGATACATGTTTCAATTAATAATTCTAACATGTAGACACCGAATTGATACTCTGTAAAAATTCATTCCGATCATATCAAGAATTATAATCAAACACATATAAGTTCAACACTCATCAAGATTGTGATTCATAATAAACGAATGCTAAAGTGTATGTTTTAAGATTAAAGTAATGACCTATTTCATTCTTTAAAAATATACATGATTCTAGATTCATTTAATAGTGTCATTATCAATAGTCAATTACTATCATCATATGAAACTCATCATTCCCTTAAAGTAAACTCCTTTACTCACATAGAGATAAATCGCAACATTACAATCTAAACTATAATCAAGCGACCAACTTGATTATTCAATTGTGAATTAACTAATTTAGATTCTAATAATATACATGTTTCCTATATATCTCCATGTATATGTATATTACTTACAAAAGAATCTTGGTACTTTATGATAATGCTCATACAAATAAAAACAAACTTATTTGTTTTATGAATAATAAATATTTTCATTACAAAAGTAACTGGAAGAAGATTAAGGTATATGTAAATAAACTTGCTTTCTAGGGCACTATATTTACATAACTCTAACAGCCAGCTCATCTAAAACTCCAAGTTGGTGATAGATGTCTCCTGTAGGTCCTCGCCTTTAACGTATCATGTCTTTATTTTCATGATGTCCAAATTTAAAGCTTGCATGGTATCGACCAATTGCATTAGTAGTAGCCTCTTGAAGACTCCTATCCTTTATGCTAGCTATGTTACACAAGGCTTGATGCATATAATCCTTACCTTACTCTCTTCACTATAATACTGGAAGAGCTAGGCTAATGTATGCCCCAAGTGAATTGGCATCCGCTCTCTCATGCTCCAGAAATAAAATATATCCCAATTGTAAAGATCTATCATGAAAGAGAACTCTGAATAACACATCTCGACCATCTCCTTAAACATTTAGAACTGAATCGTGCTTGGTTAGTCTTAATCCTAGTGGCCTTTCTTAATAAAGAATATGGAGAGCACCTCTAACATAAGTTCCTAGTATGAGGGGTCCATGATCTTGAAAAGGCAAGACCATGTTTTAATATTGATGAGGTCCTGAACCTACTAGACCAAGTCGATCTATTCCAGTGCCTCCTAATCAATGCATCCACTGGTTCAAAATTTCTTTTCCATGAGCATCTGGTATTGCTCCTCATAGGCTCCAACATTAAATAACAACATATTGGGTCACTCCTTTGGATAAACTAAGTTATCTCACTTTTATGGTTGTTGAGCTCTAGTCGGGTCTTTAGAAGACCCTTCTCCTCATTGCCTCTTCCTTGATACTTCTTTAACTTGTCATTGTCTCGTCATTGTGCCTAAAACTAAATGAAAGGTGAGAAAATAGCAACTAAAAGTACAAACAACAATCGTTCCCCACATTTATCTTATATGCTCACTAAATCATATAATTGTGAAAACATACAATTAAAAGCAAAATTAAACAAAAAAAAGCAAAAGCAAATAATATAAGATAACTAAATAAAAAATTATAAAATTAAACAAAAACCAAATTATTCACAAATTAGAATCAAAAGAATGGCAACTATCAAATAAATTTATTTTAACAATTCGATTACGAATTTAGACCCTAAATTGAAAATAACGCACATAATTTAACAATTACCCTATATTAACAAAATTGAACATCTAATTCATGCAAAATTCAAAATTGAAATGAAATTAAACTAGTAAATAACTTCAGTTAACTATAAAAATAACAAATTAATCATAATTGCATATAAAATCATTATAATTCAACATTTAGTGAGTGAAATCGCATACCCATTTTAAATTTCATCCAATTTGCATACAATCAATCAAACACATAGGTAAGGTTAAAATTCAACTTTTAAACAAAAGTCACACAAAAAGTAATGAAAATAACACTAAATCACAACAACCCTAACCCCTATCATTTTTAGGTAAAAATCCCTAAAATTTGCAAAATACCCAAAAATTCAAGCATAAAACAAGTGAAATCAATGAAAAAACTTACTTGGGTGTTGTTATTTGAGTAGAAAAAACTAAATTAGATGGGAAATTGAGTGAATGTGAAGGTGGGTGGCAGATAGGCAGAAGAGAATGAGAGAAAAATGAAGAAAATAGGGTTTTAAACATCTGTCACTGATGTACACAGCCAGTTACATAACTATGTAACTAATCGTGTAAGTCATAGTCTCGTAAAAATTGAAAGGACATAGATGTGTAAGTTTTTGTAGACTTACACGATCATGTACATGGTCGTGTAATTGACCATATAAGTCTACACAAGCGTGTCTAATGAGCCTGTATCTCTCTATGAACTTGTGTGATTTTTTTTTAAAAAAGGATTTAGAATGTATATGGTTGTGTCCAAAGACCATGTAGGTCCTTAAGACCAGGTATACGATAAAATATAGTGGATGAGGAGGTCTATAAGTTATTCCTTATGATTTTTGTGTTCATGCACCTACAATCACCTAAGAAAAGTATCAAACTCCTTAAATCTAAGCAACCTAAAATGCAGTAAATGTTTTATTAATCCCTAACAAAGGCACCAAAAACTTATCGATAAATTTAAATAGAAAAAGTTTAGATATTACAAGTTTACAGATCGTATGTTATAGTTTAAGTGATATTGTTCCCAAGAGGAGTATAGGGTCACTCAAAAATTCTTGTAAACTTTGTTTAAGGTAAACAATAAGATGATTAATTAAAAAATAAACTAAAAACAAAAATTAATAAATAAACTATGTATAACTATTAACTACGCAGTAGTGAAATTGGCTGATTGATTAATAATAAATCTAGGAATTATTTCTATCCTTATTTATTTTCCATTTACCTTCTTGATTTAATCACACTTGATCCTAGATATCCTATGATTATAATTACCCACTTTTAAGATCTAATTAAGCAATCCTAATTGAAATAGATAAAAGTTGAGTTGTAATCTCTTAATCTGTCGAAACTACTCCTAACCACTTAATTAGATTTGAAGCAATCTTATGGATAACTAATAAACAATTAGGATCTCTCCTTCAATTGCCTATTAATTTGACATTTATAGGCCTATTATAGTACTAGCTCTCACTATGTAACATAACATAAGTAAATAAGCCCAATCTCTCGATCTAAATTTATTATAAAATGATAAACATCACAAGCATATTCATTAAATTAAGAATACAAAATTAAACAAATAATTCAAGAGTAATTATAACTAAATATACAAATCTAATCATTTTGAATGTTTAACAACAATAAGGAAGTAAGACAAGATCTGGGAACAAAATCCAAAATTCTCCTCTTCTTTTCCTTGTGTTGGAAATTTGTTGCCCCTTTTTGTGTCTCTTCTTTGTTTTCATGTATCTCTGACAACTCCTTCGTGCTCTTTCAGAATCCAAATTACCTCCTTTCTAATGCAGCCTTCAATAATATCCTTATATAGCAACAAACTAGGTATGGGCACTTACATAGTTATGAAGGTGACCTATGTATCTCTAAAAACATCTCATTTTGTAACTTTACATGGTCATAGAAGCTTACATGGGCAACATACGTGGCCATGTATGCCATATACAGGGTGTGTAACTTTACATTGGCAAAAATTGTATCTTTAAAGCTCCACACATTTACAATGACTTACACAGTCAGTATACACGAACGTGTATCTCTAAACTTGCTCCAATTCTTCCATTCTATGCCACGATTTCACCCAAATACTTCTCCTTTTGATCTATAAAAGAAATTATCACTTGAAAACATACTTGAAGCATTATAAGTACCAAAAATACTATAAAACCCTTAAATAACAAGCAAAACACATTAAATATAGGTATATAAATATAGTCAATTAATTGCTTATCAATCATAATCTAGCACATTAAATCATCGTTATCAAGATGTTCCAAAATCATTATCGTTATTCTTATTATTATGATAAAATTTACCTATATTATAATAAAATAATTAAAAGAGAACTTTTAAGATATATTCAATCATCATAATCAAGAAATTCAAGATCATCATCGTTAATAGCATTAAGATTTAACTCTTTGTCGCTGTTATATTCAAACAAAGGATCATCATTTTCAAATAATTCATCCTCAAGATAGTCTTCATCCCTTTCTATGACAAGATTGTCTTGTACTTATGTTGTTTTTAATATACTAGGATCAATATCTCTCCTATAGAATGATGATATATTCTTAACTTAAATTTTGAGTGCTACATTATTCCACTAAAATTCAATATCTTAATATACTTCATCACTATCTTGACCCATTTCACCATTTTCCCTTTCACAAACATCAAAAGGATTTCAGTGTTCAAACTTTTGACCAAATTTTCTGCGTAATATAGTGTCATTAAGATAGAACACTTGCTTTACTTAACTTGTGACCATAAATGGTTTATTTTCATACCAAGTGTTACGAACATTAATGCTAATAATATTGCAATTCACTCTTATATTCATCCTTTGCACTTAAATAGAACAACCTTTTCTATACTTGATGTAATCTAACAAACAGTTTTATTAATAAAGTCAATAAATTCATCCTTATGTTGTCCCTCAATAACAAAACCACAAATTTGACTTTTAAGGTGATAAACCATAAATTCATCCACATGATAAAGCATATAATGCTTCTGTTGATTATGAAAATTTATGGTTGTGTAATTGTATCATCTATATAAAAAGAAAAATCACAGAAAATTAATATTGTAATATTAACAAAAATATTCATTTTTTTCCAAGTCCTAAACTATTATGGGAAGTGTATATTATGATTTTGTTCAACATTAACTTCACCTTTTCTTTTAAATTTACTTTTGTGCTCCCTAATTAAAATGTAAATTAATTTAAGAAAAGAGAGAGTGACTATTAAATTATAATATAAACAAATGTATGAGAAGTAATATACACACTCCATATGTGAGTCAATTTTCTTATAATTGCTCAAAATGTACCAATGGCTAATTTCAAGTTTGTCTTTAGTTAACTCTACATATTTTCTAGTTCTTAATGGCCTTACTTTTTGGGAGAAATTGACAAGTCACCATCTTTATCAAAATTGAAGTTATATTTTGTTAAATCTTTTCTCGACATTATGTAAGTACATATAGTAAAATTTCAAACATTCATTTGACATATAATAGAGCCTTTAGGTTGAGCTCTATTATGCATGTACCGATTAGGAGAGCCCAAAACTTAAAAGAAAAAAACGCATTTGCTACTGAATAATAAGAAAAGACAATAAATGTAAAATTTAAAAGAAATTACCTTTCAAACAAGAAAATCCATCAAAATTTAATCGAGCCATAAAATTTGGCCTTATATGGCAAGTAAATTTCCAAATGCACCATAACATTAAAGAATGATGGACAAAAAAAATAGTTTAAGCTTATAAAAAAAAAGCTATGCCTTTTTTCATTTGTTCAAGTTCTTCTAGTTTATATGTTTTATAACATAATTGCTTAAAAAATCACCTAATTCACCCAAAGTCGTTGACACATCCTTCAATAAACACAAATGTATCTGAACAAGAAGTAACTGTTATGGAAGCACATGACAATAATGGCTCTTTAAGCCTAAAACTTTTCCATCATTTGCATTAACACAATAGGTCATATTAGAGGCATGCCAATCGAGAAACATAACTTATTCAAGAAACTAGACGAAAAGTTTGTTTCTTATTTTTGATATAGTGTGACAAAAATTTGGAATCATGTATCACTCAACATCTCTCATTTTCAAATGCAAATCTTCTCTTATTTTCATGTCTTCTAAGTCTACTCTAGCCTTAATTATGTCTTCCAATTTTCCATCATCAATGTGCCTAAAATATTCTCACAAATTTTTTCAACATACATAAAATCAAGATTTTTCCTTAAGAACAATTCCTTCAAATAAGGTAAATTAAAAAATAACCTTTTTTATAATTCTAGTTAAGATCAACAAAAGTTCATTTTTGCTTTCTATTACTTGGGTGTTTACCTAGTATAAACTCTTGCAAATGTGATAATTAATCTACTACATCATCTCCTAATAAGTGCAAGTGAGCTTCACTATGTTTTACTTTGCCATTAAACTTCTCCACCATATATGCCCATACGTCAAGTAATGATGATGTCCTATATAACATATTTTAAATTGTATCCATATAGATGTTTGCCTTCGAGTCAAAAGACTAGAGTAAATTAAAAAACAAAGTGGTGTTTTAATAAATAAAATCTAATGATCTTTGAAAATAGCAAAAATTTTCTTGAAGGGATACCTACTAATAGTTACAATTTTTAATTAATTACTAATTATAAATGTATGTGTAAAAATGCTAGAGGTGAATGAACATGATGTTAAGGTTTTGATTAATTTGTATATTTAATTCAAAGTGCTTAACCATGAAATACATAGGTTAGTATATTGGCATAACTTTAATAATTGATGTTTGCGTTTCAATTGAATCCATAAAGTTTGATGTCATTGTCTCATTATTGCATTTTGCATGAATGTATTCTTATATGATTATGTTTAATTTGTTTGAGTTTGTGTTTTTGTTTTTGCTTGAGGACAAGCAAAAGTTTAAGTGTGTGGATGTTGATAGTTGTAATTCATACTATGTTTTGATAGGTGTTTATTGTTTTTTTAGGTGTTTATTAGATGATTATCATATGTATAGGCTTAGAATTGTGTTAACGTGAGTATTTGTTTATATTCTAAGTATCTGTGAGGTTTAGAGCATGATTTCAATCTTAATTTTATGTTTTATGAGGTGTTTGATTTGTTTGTTAGTGGTGGAAATCAGATAATCGAAGAACAAGGATGTTGGATGTGCATGGAGCTGCTGTCACAATCGTGACAGAAGAGTTATTCCAAGAGTCACGATCATGACTCTAATGTCACAATTATGACATAGGCTTCCCATGCGCTACTTTTCCATATGCTTTAGGGTTTTGAGTCATTTTTGGAACCAATCAAAAGGGGGAAAACACTAGTTACACTCCCAAGACCCTAAGATACTATTTAAGAACATTAAAAAGACTTAAAAACACAGTTGCCATCATATGAAAGTGGGTCAAACAAAAGAGATCAAGAAGAACGTCTAAGAATTCCAGTTTTCCAAATCAAGCTCTAAATAGAGTTTTTCTTCCCTTTCTGTTGTTATTTTCATTAAAATTGATGTGTAAACTAAATTCTAAGGTGATTATTATGTTATAAGTTTCGAATTTCCAAATTAGGGTTTATTATGAATTTATTGTATGACTTTGATTATTATTGTTCAATACAAATTACGGTGTTGTGATAATTGTGCATGCTCATACTTTGACAACAAATTGAGAGAGTGAGTCAAAATTAATCAGATTAGATTGCACAAGAAGAGTTGGTAGTTTAATAAGTCACACAATTATTAAATTAACAATCATTCAAAGAGAGATCTTGAGTTAGAAATTAATTATCTAATAGATAATTTCAAATCTAATGGAAAACACTAAGAAAGTTTTATGAATCGAAATGTTACAAAAATTTTAATTTTTTGATTCAATTAGGGTTAATTGATTAGGTCTTAAAAGAGAGTAATCAATACTTTAGGAAATCAAGGATCGACACATAATTGGATCAATCATAGTTAAGGAAACAAAATAATGAAAGAATAAATCCTAAGCATTCATCCTTGACAAATCCCTAAATTAATTTGGCAACTCACTTGTTATTTTCTTATTTGCTTGATTTTAGTGATTTTTAATTTATGTGATTGTTTTCATTGAAATCACCATTCTAATATTTGTTATTGTTTTCATTCAAATCACCATTCTAATACCATTCATCAATTTTCTCACTTTCATATTAACTAATTTAAGTTACTTTTGTTAGTGCAATTTTACTTCATTTTGTTTATTGAACCAAACCAAAACCGCCCTTTTTCTAAACACCATTTTTTTTCATTACAAAAGCTACACTTACATTTCTTATGAATATGATCCCTACTTAACATTACTATAAATTAAGTTGTGCAGAGTTAGGATTTATTTTCTGGTGTATTCAATACACATCAGATATAGAGGGTGCTAGATTGTTAGAGGGACCAGAGTTGGCTCATGAGACGACAGAGAAAATAGGGTGGTAAAGCAATGCTTGAAAGTAGCTTAATATTAGTAAAAGAATTATGTTGATCAACATCATCAAGAGATGAAGTACAATGTTAGAGATATGGTATTTCTACAGGTGTCACCTTGGAGGGGAATTTTGAGGTTTGGTAAGAGAGGGAAGTTAAGTCTGAGATACATCGAGCGATATGAAATTGTACAATGTGTGGGACTAGTAGCTTATATCAGCATTACCATTTATGATATGCTTCATGAGTTGAAGTTGAGACAGTACCAATCAGATCCTAGTCATGTTATATCGAGGCTTGAGATCAAAGTTACAAAGAAGAGACAATGGAGATATTGGATAGACATATTTGAAAATTAAGGATACAAGAGATTCCAATGGTGAGAGTTTTTTGGAGTCATCATAGCTCTCCAAGTAAGGCGACTTGGGATGTAAAGGACAAAGTTTGCCTCTAGTACATAATTTAATTTCCAGGACAAATTTCTTTTAATGGGAAGAACTATAAAGCTCACAAAAGGAAAAACAAAGAGCCCAGCCTTAACAACTTACCTAACCTATAAAATAATTCAATAAAGGGGTATACAAAGAAGAAGACAGTAGATGGCATTTAGTCAGCATCAAAAATCAACTTCTCTTCTTCATTTTTCTGTCCATATTTCCAGCTACAAATTCTGAGGAAATTTTTGAAGTCGACATCCCCAAAATTACTTAGAAAGGCATAGACTTCACATAGGTTAAAAAATTTTCAGTAACAATTATACACCTTTTTATGAGCTTTTGTCATCCTACACTAGGTTATGGTTGGATTGTATATTGTGATTGTTTGGGACAATAAATTGAAGTCATAGGAAAATTAAAAATGAGAAGAGGTGGCAAGAAAATGAGAAAAAAAAAGGAGGTTGAAGAAGAGGGGAGGGTGAAGAAGAAGGAAATTTTGGAAAACTTGAGTTATATTAAGGGGTAAAACAAGAAATTCAAAATTTTAAGGGTAAAATTGTAACATAATTCCAAGAAGGGTATTTTGTATTAATAAAAATAAATGAGGATAAAATAAGAATTTTAATAGTTAAAGGTATTTTACTAATTATGGTGGTTAGGTTAAGTAAGGATTTTTTTTTAATAATTAAGAATAAAGTAGAAAAGGGAATGATTTTGGATTATTAAGTGCAATTAGGTTGAAATTTTTCTTAAATTAGTCTAATAGATTTTGTAATGTCTAGGTCCAAAAGGTGAATTAAAGAGTAAATTAGACTATCAATCAATTGAGTTTGAAATTCAGGTAAGCATAACTTTGGACTGTACTCGTAGAATATTTTACAACTCTTGAAACTTTGAATTTTTGATATTAATAATTATTTTATAGAAAATCATATTTTGAATTAGTAATTAATTAAACTAATGATTTACAATTACATTTATAGATCTCTAAATTACATGAATTGTGTTTATTTTTGTTTCACAAATAGTTAACAAAATACAAGATGTTTTGCTTTTATATTTTGTTTTGTATTATGAGGTGTATCGCTTGTTAATTCGGCTAGAAATGTATAAATTAAATAGAGGTTGACTAATAATAGGCTATGAATAAATGGTATAAATTGTGAATTTGTGACTTGCCTAGGATAACCTACATTTGATGGTCACAGGTTAATAGGTTGTTTGAATATAAGCGATCGATGGTTAGGTATCTATCTATAGAGTAAGTATCGAGGCCACCTGAGTCTTGAGGATGTCCTATGTTGATGGCTAAGTACTAGAGTGGTACCAGGATATCCTGAGTCTTAGGGATATCCTGTGCTAATTAATGGCTAAGTATTGGAGTGTTATCGAGGTACCAAGTTAGATTGAGAAATTAAGGTACCCTATGCCAATATTTATACAACTAATTACAATTCCACTTAGTGAGAAATTATAATGAGTAGAGATTAGGGCAAACCATTAAATGTAAGCCTACTAGGTTGAGCAAGGCTTAGAAAATTTAGTTAATTATGGGATAAAACCTAAATGGCATAAAAAATAATATTAGTCTTAATCGTTGCTTTGATAAATTTTTGGATGTTTGTCGATTGTTCAAATATACTGAGTGATGTTGTCAAGTTAGTATTATATGTATGTTTTAATCATATATTAAGTTATTTAAGAGTACGATCAGTTACCCGTACTTTATAGGTAACTTACCCCATACTGCTATTCTTTTAGGAGTTAAAGAGATTTCTGATAATCCCAGGACACATGATCCATATAATGGAGTTTAGAAAGGTCAGCAGATTAAATTGAGTAAAACATTTTCTTGTATATATTTTTTAATGTGACAGTTTGGGTAGTTATGTTGGTATAGAATATTTTTGTGACTGACGAACATCCTTTTCTAGAACTAATGAGGATTTTGGTCATTACTGTTATGATTTGGGAACAATTTGGATAATTGTGGGTAAGAATGTTTAAAGAGTCACAGCTCTACAATTCTAAATTAAACAAAAGGTTTTAGAATATTCAATATGAGCCTTTTGGATTGTAAGAACATTTATTCATGGAACAATTGCAATTCCAATTCTAAATTAATCAATAACAATCAAAAATATTTTAATCAAATTATAGAATTAAAATAAGCTTTGATACTACTATTGGGAAATTGAGGTGAGAATCGATCTCGATCGTAACAAAATAGTTAGAAAACTTTTTCATATTTGAATTTTTGAAAGCAAAGAGTACTTAAAATTTTATTAAATGATTAACACATAAATCATAATAAAGCCTGAATTGTAATTCATACTTTATTCTAAAGTTTGATCTTTTTCATGTCGTATACCTCGAATCGTTTCAAAAATTGACTCATCTCAACTACCATAGCTACACCAATGTCTAGCCTTTAATGATATCGACAAAACAAGTTGAGAGAACTATGTTACTATTGCAGAGAGGTAAGGAGTGCTAGCTCTCTTACACTTTAAGCCTATTTATAATATTTTATGGACATTATAGTAATTTAATTAAAATTAAATTCTAATATCAATTAAACTTTAATTACAATTACAAATAATTTTAATTAAATACTAACTTTGTCCAAATAAGATCTAATATCTCATATTGATTCTTATTTATTAAATATCTTATATTTAATCATAAAGTTTCTCAAACTTTACAATCAAGTCCAATTTGATTAAAACAGTTTCTCTTTTCAACTCATTCTTTATGTGTGACTCATTAGATTCTCAAATATATGTGGCAATAGATATAAATGATAACCCTAAATTATATTTAATATTAGATAAATTAAACTCCTTTAATTTACCTTTAATTATTTGATTAAATAATTTATATCCATAGATCAAAATTGGTATCTAGCAATACACCATAACAACATAAGTATTTAGGAATGTCAAAGTAATTTTGACTGACCTTTGTCATGCATGAGTTTTTGAATAATTCATTCCTTCAATCATATAATCCCAAATCATGATTGTAGAACTCTGAATGCATGCTCCCATTCTTCCTACATGACTCTTGTCTCATTGAAAAATATTTTTTCTTAACGGAACGTGGCTCATGAATTGTTTGCATAATGGTAGACCATTTTAGATTAATCCCATCAGCTAAATAATATCCCATATTATATTCTTTTCCTTGAATAACATAATGAGTAAGAGGAGTAATACCTTGAGTAATATTAGAAAGTAAATGCGATGATTCCAACACATTAATGTCATTATTTTTACCTAACATATCGAAATAAGCATGCCATATCCATAGATTATAATCAGCAATAACTTCAAGAATAATAGCTGATGATCACAAACATCCAGCATATTGTCTCAACCAAGCCGTTGGACAATTTTTCCACTCCCAATCCATACAATTGAGACTACTTAACATTCTTGGAAACCCATGTTGCTCACCAATATAAAGAAGCCTTGCAATATCATTAGCATTTGGTGATCCAAGACATTACTCTACAAAAGTCTCGACAATGGCATGACAAAATCTCTTGAAGTGTTCAATTACTGTTGACTTACCAATTTTAATGTACTCATCCATAGCATCTGCAGGTACACCACATGATAACATCCAAAATTCAAAATGTGACTGTTATGAGAAATCTAATCAAATGATTGAGATTTGGATCAAATCCAACAATTTTATGATGATGAAATCCAATTAGATCTAATCAGACGGTTGAGATTTGAAAGAAATCCATCAATTTTATCTAATGTAGATAAGGTTGATGATAATGGTTGAGATGATGATGAAATCCAATCGGATCCAATTAGACAGTTGAGATTTGGATGAAATCCATCAATTTTATCTAACATGGACAAGGTTGATGATAATGGTTGAGATGATGATGAAATCCAATCGGATCCAATTAGACAGTTGAGATTTGGATGAAATCCATCAATTTTATCTAACATGGACAAGGTTGATGATAATGGTTGAGTTGATAATGAAATGTAATCAGACGGTTAAGATGATGATGAAATCCATCAATTTTATCTAATGTGGATAAGGTTTGTGATAAGTTCCCCGATGATTAAGGATGAAATCCAAGTGGATGGTTGAGATAATGATAATATTCATCTATAGGTCTATAGATATGAAAGATAGAGTGTCTAAGCAAATCACCATTTCGAACCAACTATTTCACTTTTCTTCATCCTAAATATTACATTCTCACAAGCATATCAACTCTTGAAGAAAAATGGCTTCTCAATCCACTAGATACAACATTAGTGAAGATATACTCCTATGTTAGATTTGTATGGAGATTTCACAAGATTCGATTGTTGGGAGGCATCAAACTTTTGACTACTTTTGGGACCAAATTGAAGAGGCATATAACAATGAGACGACTAATGGGTATGAGCAACATAATAAGAGATCTTTACAAGAGTGATGGAGAAAAATAGCATAAGCTATTAAAAAATTATGAGCATGCGTTAGACAAGTGGAAAATATGAATCCTAATGTTGCATTTGATCAAGATATTATGAGTTTCCAAAATTTTTAATTCGTGCAATTTTATATGTTCTTAGTGGCTGGATAGCTAACAAATATATACATTATTTGCAGTTGGAATGTGTGAAGGTGTTACTAACACAAGATGCTTGCAAAACAGGTTTAAAATATGATCATGTATAGAACATTGTTAAAGATTTTAAAAATTTTAATGATGATGTCATCACACCAAGACAAATTTACAGGAAGCAAACTTCCAGCTATGAGTCATCAAAATCCAATAATCCAACATCTGAATCTCAAGTATTGGTCCTGTGCTTTCTAATTTTAGTATAAATTAGAACGATGTCGAAGTTGGTGGCTCTTCATCCAAAAGGCCTATTATGGTGAAGAAGGCTAAAGTGAAGAGAAAAATGGAGGAAAATCTTCTTTTGAGATAAATAATCTTATAGATGAAAACCGAGAGCTTATTGAGTGACTGACAAAACAAAGTGAAGATAGATAAATAGTGCTTGAAAAGACTAGAGAGAAGATGGAGAATCAGAGACAGAAGTTGGCTTTGAAGCAGTGGAAAGAAGAAACCAAAATTATGTCTCAAGACTTAAATCAAATTAGAGATCCTGGTCATCATGCTTATATTGCAGCTGAACAAGCACGAATTCTTGAACAATCATTGCATCAAACTCGTCAACTAGAGCCACAATCAAATTTGTCAAATAATATTTTAGGTGAATATTTTACTAATTTTAGTAGAGATGCAATCGATGTTCCTGATTATTAAAATTTTCAATTATGTAATAATATTTAATTATATTTTTCTTGTTGTTTTTAATTTAGTTCTACTGCTTGACTATTAATATTTATATACGTTTGTTTTAATTTAGTTTATCTTTGTTTGTAATTTATTATGTTATTCAACTATTAGTATCAATGTATTTCTGGTTTACTCATTTGATGTTTTTTAATGGATATTTTTAATTATTTATTTAAAACATTTATTCACAAGTAAATAATTGTAAAGTTATAAACATATAAGGAAAATATTTATAAACATGAGACTAGACCTTAAAATTACTATAAAGTTATAATTACTTAAATAAACATATAATGAAAATAATGGAATATTTTTTAAATAACAAAATAAAGAATAAAAGAATTAAAAATGAATGAATGAATGGAAAAAGAAAGAAAAAAGGAAGAAAGAAAAGGTTGAAAGAGAAAAAAGAAAAAAAAAGACCTGGAAAATTGGAAAAAGAAAAGAAAAGAATGAACAGTAATGGAGAGATGTTTGCATCTCTCCAAAATGGACAAAAAATTGCCAGTAAATTGGAGTTAATTTTTACAACATTTTGGAGGTGCGTTGGAGTTTGTCTTAGGATTAAATCCTTTCATTTACAATCATTTTTGCATCTTAAATCTCTTCCTAGGTTTAAGAATAATTACTAAAAGCCCTTAACTTACAAAAAAACTTATTAGAAAACTAAATCCAAGAAAGTAAGGTTTTCAGTGTTTATTTTGTCAAAAAATAGAAATGTAATTATTATGAAATAAGGATTAAATATTGTCACTAATACATCAAGACTAATTCAAAATACCTATGACATGAAAAGAGTAAAGGAAATAAATTTGACAATAAAGTTGTCACTACATTAAGAGAAATAACAAATTATTAGGAAAGAAATTGAAGTCATAATAAAAATGTGAAGTTGAATTGTAAAATAAAAAAAATGTGTTAAGACGTTATATTCTCCCTGCGAAAGATGTTACTTAGATCTCTAACAGAAATTTTATTTTAGAGAGTTTTCTAAAGGAAAATTTTTGATTTAAGTGTGAAAAATGAGGATTTGCCTAGGAGTTGGAAAGAAAAAAATTGTTAGAGCTTAAAAATTAAATTGAAGCACACAATTGGATTCCTGGGAATTTATAGTTAAATTTAGGATTTGAAACAAAAATTTAAACATATGATTAAATACCAATATATTAGAGCTTATAGTGCTAACGTATGAATGAATACCTATGAGCTTATAATTTAAATATGGAGCTATAGGTTAGGTTTAAAATAGAGGAAAATATTTAGATCTTGCTCTTAGAGTTGAAACACATTTCACACAAACACACACACACACACACACACACACACATAGAGAGAGAGAGAGAGAGAGAGAGAGAGAGAAAGAGAGATATAAAGAACATAGAGCTTGGTCTTACAATTTCAAATGAGAAAGGTGCCTAAATTATGTTAGGAAATGGAAATTGGGAGAATTCTTAGAGATTGATCTTAGTATTTGAAAAATGAATTACAAAGTAAAAAAATGCCAAAAATTTATAATGAGGTACACAGATTTGAATGAGCTTTGGTTTTAATAAAATGAATATATTGTCTTATTTGCATGTGGGTCCATCGAAAACAACTTCTTTACTATGTAAGCGTAAGGCTGCGTACTATTGGACCTCCCCAGATCCCGCTTCATTTCAAGATTTCGGATTGAGTGATGATGATGATGATGATGAATAAATGCTTATGATGGTGAATAAAATGTATGTAAAAATATGATGCCAAGGGCACTAACCATAACAAGTAATAAAGTAGATTCCTTATAAGGAAAATAAATGTTGATTTCATAAGAAATAGTAAACTAGTAGATTTTACTTAAATTTTATTTAAATAATCAAATCAAATAGTGAATTAAACGAGAAAATCGAAACTAAAACAAGAAAATTAAAGAAAATAAGGTAAAAATTATACGGAGAGCTTAAACTAATGAAAATTAGTTTAGTTAGGACTTGGCTTCACCAAAAATAGAGTGGCTTAGATTGATTGATCCAAATTTTGAGTACTAGTTTGTGGTAAAGGAGTTCTGGAATACTCTCCTCTAATAAGTTTAAACGAACTTTTGAAAAACAAATTAAATCCCTAATTGTGTTTTAGTGGATTTAGTAAATTATCAAAGATCATAAATCAACTATGAAACTTAAGTTATAGTGGTCATATGCATTTAGATTACTATGAGAATAAGATTGATATAGTACCTAAGTTAAAGTTATGCCCGAAAATATCAAGTATGAATACTATAGTATCTACTCATATATATTCTATCCTACAATAATAGCTAATTGATCAAATAAATTACTAAAATTAAGAATTCATATGTATGATCATTGTAAGTAAAAAACAAGGTTAGAGCTTAAGTTAAGCATAAAACCATACCGTCAAGAAATCTACTTTAGCAACTCATATGATATTTCAATTTAACAATCATAAACTTATTTAAAAATACTTTTTGTTAAGATTAAGCAAGAATTAGAATAAAATTAATCAACATTATCTATTTTCCAAAATTATAATTGGCTGAGCTAAACGTAATCAAATTAATATGCTTGGATGATGTTTTCTAATAAACTAAAGCTCAAAACAAAACTCTTGCCCACATTTAAGATGTATATTGACCTTAATTTACAAATATAAAAATATTTGATAAATGAAAATACGCAAAAGACAAAGAAGGACATGTAAATTTTAAGATTAAAAAATTTTCTCTAAGCCTTGATGTGAATGTTACTCCCTCGCTATATTGCTTTAAAATACACCTAGTGTTTGGGACATGCCAAAACAAACACAAAAAAAGATGTACAAAAAATTAATCAGATATAAGAAATGAAATAGATAAACATTTAAACTAAATTGAAAATATCTAACAACTAAAGACCAATTTAAGGTGTATAAAAAATAATAATTAGATTGTCTCCCAATAAACAATTTTTTAAAATAATTAAAATGCCATATGAAACTTCGTTCCTTATTTTTTAAGCTTCCTTTTGTTCATGCCTTCGTGAGATCTTGAAATATTCTCTCATTTTACTTGATGATATCTTGAAAAAGATAATAGACTTTAATTTTTATATCAAGAAAATATCATAAATTCTCATAAGATAAGTAATAGTTTATCTTATTTGATTTATTAAGATTATCTTTGATGCATTTCTTCTTCCTCAACAACAACCTTCTCTGTTGGGCCCCGAAATTTATTTATTTATTTATAGATTTATTGATTTAATTGATTTATTCTTTAATTTTTGATTTATTTTTTTTAATTATGTGTGTATATATATATGTATTTGTTGAGTCTTGAATTTAGTTAGTACGATTGGATAATTGGAAGTAAGCTTGGATGTGTAGAGCCATGAGACAAATAAGGGCTTGTTAGGAAGAGTGGGCTTTAGAGGTTAAAAGGAATAGGAAGAAGGAGGA
>JANIJH010000001.1:34202224-34219815 GCA_024520975.1 Erythroxylum areolatum | reverse complement strand
TCTCTCAATTATTATTTGCTTAGAATACTGTGGTGAATAATGGTGGGTTTGAGAATTGTTTCTGATTGTGGATTCCGAACAGAAGGTCCGATGTATTGGGGAGCTATGACATAGAAGTGCTACTTGTATGTGAATTTGTGAACTATTTGCTTGAGATGTGATAAATTGTGACACATGTATTGATTGTGATGTATATATTGCTTAATTGTGACATGTGCATTTCATGCATAAATGCATGATCAGATAATGACAGTTGTGATCGGAGCAGCCACCGAGAGCTAAAAGCTCAACGATTGTATTCGGGCCTCAAGCCCTACAGTCATTCAGAGTCTTAGGCTCAACGATTTATGTGCCCATATTGGGACAGTTTAGGCGCTCGGTCACAACAACGAAATAAATTGGAAAAGTGTCACATACGCATTTTATATGCATTTAATTTAATCTCTTTGATTGAGTGAAAGGCAAAAATGCCTTATGCTTGTGTGAAAATGAAATGTGATACTGATGTGATCATGTGGAACTTCTGATGTATGTGAAATTATGAAATAACTGTGACATGCTTGATTGTTTCATGAATTGAGTGAACCATCGATGATAGTTATCTCACTAAGTTCGCAAACTTACCTAAAAATTGCAACATTATTTTTCAGGACCGAGAGTAGACTCCTAACTCCAGAGGGACTTTTCCTGCCGTGTAGATTGTGTTGGCGAAAGAGTCATGGCTCACAGGTCGGTCAGTTAGGACTTTTGGGATGACCTAGATAGATTTGCTATATTTTTCCTCTTTCATGTAGCATTTGTACTAGGTTTTGGAATTGATGTACAGACAGTAAACGATGACAGATGTGTAAATTCCTGATTTTGATGAAATGAAATGAGGAAAAATTATGGTTTCAAAAAGTTCGTGATTTTATATTGATGTTTTATTATGATGCCATGTGAAGTGATATAGTGATCATTCGTAGCTCGCCCTTATCGTAGGATATGTACCGGAATGACCTGCGGGCGTCCCGGTGTGTACCTTGCGATAAGGGGGCGCTACAATAATAACCAAATCAACATGTTTAATCCATACATGATACGGTATTAGAAGAATAAATAACAAAAAATATGGTAGAAATTTTACCAACTCCTTAGCTACAGCTTTGATTCCTTGCTATGGTATCCTTTCCTTATTATTGTATCCTCTCCTTGCTATTGTATCCTCAACCAATCTGATCTACTACTTGTTCTCCTTGGACAACTTAATTAGCAAGATCCTTCGGTAGGAAAGGAGAAGAAATATTGTAGAAGTTTACCTTAGTTGAAAGAACCATAACCAAAAAATACTCTCTTTGCTAATTTTTGTCATGAAAGAAAGAGTGTAGAATTCCAACCAATTCACCATCTCTTTTTCTTTCTCAAAATGAAAGAGAGAGAGAGAGCAATAAATGAGACCTTCTCATTTGTCTAATATGGCTAAATGAAAAGATAAAAAACCAAAAGTAAGACACTCATTTTCAGTTAACAAATGAAAGAAGGGAGAGAGAACATCAAATGCATTACTCCTTTCTTTAATAAGAAGAATGGTAAAAGATTTACAAGTTTTTCTACATGCCAATATTAAATGACAACCATTAAAGCATTTAATGATAAGATCATTAAACCATATAATGAAAACACCATTAAACCATTTAATGATGATGAAGCACGATAAAAACTCACCTTTTATTTAGCAATTCAATGCTAAATGTGCAGTACATAAAATGGAAAACTACATCATGTAGTTTCAGTTTTTGCCCTCCTTTTTTTGTCTTTACAAAATTTGTTTTAATTTAATTAATCTAATGAATTAAATCAAACCAAAATCCAGCCCAATATTAAATGTTCACTTTTGGCTTCTAATTAACACTTAATTAGAATAAGCCCAACATTTAATCATAGGCTTAAAACCTAATTCAATTAACTCTTAATTAAATTATTTTGATATTATTATTTCGAATCTAAGTCAGACCTTTCTTCTTTTTATTTTCGGTAACTTCTATTTATTTTTCTTACTTTGCCTGATAACCTTCTTAGAAGCCAAGTGTGGAATCTAATTGGACTTATATAATTCAAGCTCCAATAAGCTCGGAATTAATTTAATCTCATTAGAATTAATTCCAGCTTATTAACCAAAAGTCATTCCACTAAAGACAATTAGTTAAACTCTTGAATTACTAAATATTATGAGAACACATGTTTCAATAAGAGGTCCAATTGTAAACTTTATTATGAACCATATTATAGCCATCCGCACAATAAAGGGTAAAATTACCATTTTTGCCTTTAATTGGTTTTTCCTTCTAGATCTCCTGCTTTAATCTATATGGTGATTAACACACAAGATCTCATCTTGGTGCAAGACTTGATAGATGGCTAGTCCATCAAACTACTAGTGCTAGTTTAATCACCAATCTCTGTAAAACATCTAAAAGTGATGATATCACTATAAACTCTTTATTTCAGGAAATGTTCCTTAATACATGTTTCAATTAATAATTCCAACATGCAAACTCTAGATTGATACTGTTGGACCCCAAAATTTTTTCCAATTTATTTGTTTAATTATTTAATTATGATTTGTATGTCTATTTATTTATTTTTAGAATTGGGTCATTAAATTAGAAAGTATCAATAGAAATAAGAAAATTTAAATTAGAATGAAGTTAGAATTAATATGGTGTATAATAGGCTAAGTGGTTAGTAGGCTTGTGTTAAATGAAAGGAGGGGTAAATATGGAAGGACTAGTTTAATGAGGGGCAAAATGGGAAGAAAGCCTAATAAAAAGGGCTTGAATTAGAAAAAGGGAGAGAGAAATGTGAGAAGCCTTAGATAAGGGAGAAAAAACATGAGAGAAAGAGAAGAGGAGGAAAAAAATCGAAGAAGCTAGGAAAGAGAGAAAAGAATAAGAAAAGAAGAGAAATCATCTTGTCAAGGTAAGTTCATCCTGTTCTTCTTGCTTTGTTAGAGAAAGAGTTTTGTGTAGAGAATGGGTGTTGTGTTGGAAGAAGATGATTTAAGGGAACCTATTTGATTTTAGGGTTTCTAAACTAGGTGTTGGTCTTTTTAACTTAGATAGACCATTGGTAAGTTAGTGCCAAGCTCAATTTAGCAATTATTTCATTTTTGTGATTTTGAAGCTTTTGAATTTTAAGGAAAATTAGATTGAATGGGAAATTTGGTTTATTTAGGAAATTAAGAAAACCTTACTCAAGAGCAAGAGGAAAGGCAATCTTGAGCTTGGATTTTCAGCAAAATAGGTGGGTAATTTATAGTTATTGTGTAATTAGGCAAATTCTTGCCTATGTGTGTATATGTTGATTTCTTAAAATGGATTTGCTTGAAATTGAATTGATGTGACTTGATTGGAAATGCTTGATGCATTGTGATTATGTTATACCTTGAAAGAGGTTATAACATTTTGGATTAAACGAAAAGAAGAAAAAGCATGAAAGTATTAGCATATGATAACATGATTTTGTGCTTTTGTTTGGACGAGAGTGGAACCATTCTGTTTGTCACGTGTACATTGACAAGAGCCTTCCCCCAGCTGCCTGCTTGTGACATATGAGCTCCGAAAATGAACTCATTCTGTTCATGGTGCAAACTTCGATTTCGCTATTTTATTTCCATGAAACCCTTGAGCCATTGGTTTATGCATTGCATCTTTGAATTGCCAAGTATGATGCATTTGAGTGATTTGCTTAATGGCTAAAGTATGTGTTATGTGTTATGTATAACTTGCTTAATTATGAGTTTTGAGCTAAATTGGTGAATGATTGAATTGCTAGATATATGTATTTATATGCATATGCTTGAATTTATGGTAAATTACTGATGGCTATAAATACATTAGCCACTGAGTTGTGTAGCTCAACCCATCATTTTCCCTCCTTAGGTGCAAATTGAGAAGATCAATGATCCTTGCAAGGCATTTGGACAAATTTTAAGATAGTTAGCTTTTGAACTAAATTAGTGGCTAGACTTTTGGGTAGCTTTATAAGCATATTAAACATTGAGCATCCAATGTATTTTGTATCTTGTGTTAAGACTTTGATGTAATGTTGATACGTAATTAAAGCTACATATGAAAGCTATGCATGAAATTCATTTTGATTTACAATGAATTGAGAATTGAAGAAGTTTCCCTTATGTTTGTGCTTATTTATCTTGTAGTTGTACACTACATATTTCAAGTTTCCATAGGGGTAAAATTGTGTACTAAATTCAGGGGGAAAATTAGATTAATCTAGGCTATATTAGACAAAGTATTTTCTTAGAAGCTGTAGTTTATCCTCTATAAAGTATGTAAATTTTGGATATCGGAGACGAGAGATATGAGCATTATAAGTGGTGATGCTGCTAGGATGTATACCTAGGACAACTATGGTAAATGAGGTGAATTAATGGTTTTGATGAATCAAATGAGTAGGGATTTAATGGAACAAAGTTGGTGTTTGAATGGATATGAAGTGGTATTGCACTAGAAGAGGTGAATTTGAGAAGATTATAAGTGAAAGAAATGTTAGAATGGATGTAGGGATCATTGGAGAGGCTTTAGAGGGGCTTAGGTATCCCCTATGTCCGTTAGACGGACCTAGACCTTATCAAATCTGTGAGGACCCCCAACCTAGCCAATGTCCATTTAATGGACATTAAGCCCGTTAAATGGACCTTCTCGGGTAAAAAATGGCCTCCAACCTCGTGTATGTCCGTTGGGCGGACATGTATATCCGTTTAACAGACATACACTATACACTTTCAGAAATTTACATTTTTGACCCTCTAAATGTCAAAATCTTACTTTATGGTCTTCAAATTGTAGATCTAGAAGTCCTATTTCAAACTGTCAAAGAATGACCTCAATACGAGGTTTTAGAAGAAAATTATGCCAATTCTTCCAAGAGAGGTACAATATGATTGAGGACATAAACATACTTGATTCTTTTGGTCAGAACTTCATCACTCAACCTCAAAATGAAGTGATACTTGAACCAATAGATTGCTAATACATTTTTCTAATTTTACATAAAAATTGGTATCTTTTGGTGATGATTTGAAAAAGATTGATGGAAAGAAAATGAGGGATCAGTTGGAAGAGCATAACCGGGTTATGAATATACTTTGGGTTTTTAGGAATATCTTGAGCTATAGAGCTCAGAATGAGGTGGTTCTTGTTTCAAAATAAACTAAAGACAGAAAATTTGTTTGAAGAAGTCAAATTGTGATGTTGGTGATTGTCTAGTGTGAGCATGCCACCTTTGTGAGATGACGGCTAATAAGGGTTCTTTGAAATAACCCTACAAGAAAACCCGCTCACGCTTTATGACTCTGGATTATTGGGTTTCGAAAATAGGTTCCAACATCTTGTGGTATCAAAGCTTAGGTTTTTCCTAGGCTTAGAATGCATAGTAGGATGAATTGTTATGCTATATGATTAATTGTTTGCATTGTTAAATTGATTGTGCCACGCCTTCACCCAATCTTTCAAAGTGAAAGAAAATAGTCTCAACCTTACAGCATCATCGGACATCTCACTAAATCGAAAAGTGTCGCATATCACCAAAAAATTTGCGAGATGGGCATTAGGATCTTCATTAGATAACCCATAAAACTGCATACTACCCTAAAGAATGTTGAGGAGTGTCAGATTGATCTCAAAATTTTTAGCTTGAATTGTTGGCCTTACAACTCCTTGAGGACTGAATCCTAGCCTCATAAAGTCCATCAGTGTCCTTTTAGCCCTTACTTGTCCTCCTTCTTCTGCCATATGTCTTTGCATAATGTCTTGGTGCTTCACTCTTCTCAACTGTCATTCGTGCCTTGTGATAACTAATAACTCTTCGTCAAGAAATTCAGTATTCCTTCACATGTTCCTTATGTTCATGCATTTGAAAAGACATAGGAAAAGTATCAAAAACTCTTAAATTAAAGTAACCAAACTAAACAAGATGCTAAACAAACAATCCCTGGTAACGACACCAAAAAACTTGTTGAATGTAAAACACACTACTAGTTTCACTATCCAAACTATAAGTATATGGATCGTACTTATAGTTGGAAGCAGATATTGATCCCACCAGGATTGTGCTTAGGCACCACTTAATTCAGGTTGTTCTTTATTTAAGAAATCGTCTCACTCAAATTTAAGAAATAAATAAAATAAAGACAAACTAAAGTAATAAGAAATAACGCAACCCAAACCAAAATCGTAAACTAAAACTTGGAGAAAAATCATGATTAAACATTAGGACTTGTCATTATTCCTATTTGCTCCTCTTTGATTAATTGATTCAATTTATTATTGGCCTAAGATTTCCTAAAATTCTAGCTACCCTCTCTCAAGGTGTAACTAAATGTCACTAGTTAAATAAATTAGAATTAACCTTGGGATCTCTCAATGTGTGAAACCTTTCCTAAGCATTTAATTAGGTATGAAGCTATCCTCCAAGCAGTGTATTGATCTATTGAAATTCTCTTCCTAATAAATTACTAACTTGTTATTTATGGGTCTATTAATTGTCAACTCCCGTTGTACAATTAACACAAATTACCAAGCTGACTCTCTCAATTTATTACAAGGTTTAAGCACAATAAATAACACAAACATGAATATCATTAAATCGATAACCAAAGGTTCACAAATAATTCAAACAACAAACCCTAAAGATTTTTTTAGCCAATCATAATATCCATAGCATCCTTAAAAATCAAATAATCCATAATAAACATTTTAGAAGATAAAGAAATTGAAATAAAACTGGACGAGGTAGTTCCTCCTATTCTTTGCCCAAATTTAGAAAATTTGGATGACAAGGTGCTTTTTGCCCAATCGGGAGTGAAACCTTGAATCTCCACCTAAGCTCTAGCTCTGTCTTTTAGCTCCAGGTGGCAAGTTTTTCCGCTCTCTGACAGCTCTCAGGATTCTTTTCCTTATAAAGTCGTGAAAACCTTAAAAAATACAAGAAACCTACATGTCCCTTCGATTTCCAGTTCCCACGATTGTGGGAATTATATTTGTGCTTCCCACGATCGTGATTTATCTTGACATAAACTTTTTCAATAGATTTTCCATGATTGTGGAAAACATGCCCTCTTCCACGGTTGTGGGTTCTTGTTTTTTCAGCAGCTCCATTTCTCTTCTCTTTTCTTGGTCCTTAAGTCAATCGCAAAGGTATCTACCTTCCATTCCTACACCAAAATGATCAATTCCTACCCTAAACCAATATCAAACACAAAAGAACAACCATGAAGATCAAACTAAACAAAAACACACAAAGCAAGTCCTAAAATACAATAATACTAACCTATCATACAAGAAACACATACCAAATACTTAGAAAAACATATACTAACACATAACTATCACTTATTCCCAAAATAATGGTCAAACTAAAGTTGCAAATAGGGCACTTGGCACCTTATTTCATGTTATAATCAAACGAAATTTGAAAAGCTGGGAGTCTTGTTTACCTATACCTGAATTTGCTTATAATCGTACAATTCACACTACTACTAACTATTCTCTGTTTGAAGTCATTTATGGTTTTAATCTACTAACCCCTCCGAACTTGTTTCTATTACCTGTTTTTGAGTTCTTAAATATAGATGGGGCTAAGAAAGCTAAATTTTTCAAAAGGTTCCAAGCCAAAGTGTGTGAAAACATAGAACACAAAAATGAGCACTATGTACAAAATGCCAACAAGGGAAGAAAAGAGGTCATTTTTTAGCCTGGCGATTGGGTTAGGTTCATATGTACAAAGAAATATTTTTTTATAAAGGTGAATTGCATCATATTTTAAGGCTTAGTTTGATATGTATTTAATTGTTAATTCGATCGTTTATTATGTGTTTAGGTTAGAATTGTGTTAGTTTGTTAATTATTTATGTTTTAAGTATTTTATGGGTTCATACAAGTCTTTCAGCTTAAATATTACGTTTTTGAGTACCTTGATGTGTTTGTCAGTGTTTCAAGGTCAACACTGAAGAATGAAAAAGTTTTGTAGACATTTAGGCCAAAACAACAACCCATGAACGTGACCTATATAGGGCAGATAAGCATACACTTAAAAATGTCAAGTTTTGAGGATTTTTTGGACCTTAGAAAAACCTAGAGATGCTCAAAACACAAAAGGTATTTAAAGAATAAGACAAAGAGGCCAAACAAAGCTTTTGCCATCAACCACTTTTAGAGAAACCCTAGAGAGAATTATTGAGAGATAGAGAAAAGGAAGAAGGCAGAGAGAAGAGGAGAGAAGCCGACTTGACATACTTCCCAGATCAGGAGTTTCTTAACATCACTACCTCTTGTCATCCATTTAATTTCGTATTTCCTATTATTTTCAGTTTTATTATTGTATAGAATTGGAATAATAGTTGATGATAGGATTTTTAGATGTTGATGTTACTTCTAAACTCACATTTGGTGTTTTATCTTTGATTTAATAAAATTTGCTTCCTTATGTGTTATTCGAATTTATTGTGGTTTAATTCTAGATGTCCATAATTTGATAATAAACTGAGAAGGTGAATCAAGTAAAAAATAATTAAATTGGGCTAACGAGAGTTAGACAATTTAATAGAACAATAATTAAATCAAATCGATAAATTGAGTAAAGAGAGATGTTGCGTAGGTTTTTGATAGTTTGTTAGACAATTTCGGATCTAATTAGGGTTTTGGATAGGTTGTTAATTGAGAAATTGCAACTTCCATAATCTAATTAGGATTTATAATTTAGGGTTAATGGTTATAACTTGAGAGAGAGTAATCAACCCTAGGATCATCTAGAACTAATAATCATGTAATTCATAACCAATTAGATTAGCATTAAGTAAAATTCCCTTTCTCTCTATTGGTAATTTCTTAGGTTGATTCTTGAGTTTGTATTGAAATTTCTAAATTATTAATATTTTCGTGATTGATTTTTGAACTAATTTCCTTGATTGAATTGAATTCTTATTTTACTTCTGTTACATTTTGAATTCTTACGAATTATTCTGGTCTTAGATTTTAGGATTAGATTATCCCTCTTCGTAGAATCAACACCTCAGGTACTAAGCGAACGAATCATGCATTTTTGGATTATCAAGGTTAATTAATTAAAACTTTCACATATTAAACAATCTGATCAAGTTTTTGGCGCTGTTGTCGAAGAGACAATTAGTTTAGTTCTTTAGTTTAAGGCATTTACACTATCTTTTGTTTTTTTTAAAGATGTTTGGGGCATAAAGTAGAGACACAACAAGACATCTTAGAGTGAGAATGAGACATCTAAAGAGTTAGATGCTAAGAAGAAATGGAAAAAACAAAGATAGAAGATAGATATTATAGGGAGCAAGGAACTTTTGCAAACTACATTGAGGCATAGTATGGTTGGGGAAGTAATGATCCTTATTGAAACATGTACACTCCAGGGTGGCAGAACTACCCAAATTTACATTGGTCCAACAATGAGATTCCAAATTGGATAAGACACAAGATAAGCTCACAAACATGGAAGAGGACCATAAGAGACTATAAGAGCAAATTGAGCAAGTAACAAAAAATCATGCCTGTCTATTCACAACTTAGAGATTCGAGTGAGACAACTTTCCTATGCATTTTGTACGAAGACTCTCTAAGTAACATAGAAATACATCAAAGAGAGCAATATGAAGCTATCGTACCAAATTAAACCCTACCTTATTGAAGACCTAGAGATAAAGAAAGAGGATGAAGAAAACAATGTCAACCCTCCCTATTATTCACCAGTTCTTGATATACCATGTGTGAAGATCGATAAATCTTAGGTAGATGTCCATAAAAAGAACCTTATCTTTCTAATTAATGATGACCAAGTGACATCCAACATGAATGATGTATTAAAGAATACAAAGGATAGTAGCTCATTCAGGATAATTAAAGTGTTCGAATCTTCTAAAAAATAAAAGAGCAAAGAATAGATGACAATAGACATCAAGTTTGAAGAAGCTATGAAATTCTCTATTCGTGAAGCAGAAGAAGCAAAGGAGGCGAAGGTGATTAAAAAAGAAAGAGAGCAACTCACTTTCTTACAGGACATGCTGTTCAATTCAATGGAAGATTTAGGGAGTTATGTTATTCCCTATTTTGTTAATAATTCACTCGAAAAAAGATATTATTGAGCATAATTGGTTTTCATATTGTTATCAATATTATCCTTCTGATTATTTTGCAATTTATAGTCCACTTATAGGCTACAACACCAATATTGAACAAAAAAGGAGAAAGCAAGCCGCTCATAATTGATCTTGGCTGAGCTCCCAAGGAAAGAACATCAAGCTACCGACATTAAAAGAAGCATTGCATGGGAGCCAACCTATAGATATTTAATTTCATGTTATTTCCTTTGATTTTTTTAAGATAGTTTGAATTTCGCAATTAGGTTATTTTTGTTTCCAAAATAAAATCAAAAAGGTATAGGATTTCGATATGGACTTGATGATCGAGGAAGTAAGCAAAAGAGAGGTGAAAGGGCCATAAAGAGTTAAGAAGTAATTTTCAAAAAATGGAGAAGGACAAAAGAAGAGAAAAATTGAAAAGTGGATTGTGGCTTGTAGCAGGGTAAAATGGGGACATGCAAATTTCAGTTTTAATTTTTACCATTTTACCCTTCATTCACCTATGTATTCATTTCTTACTTCACTTTTTCACTCACTTTCATTTTAATTTTATCTCTCTAAGTTTAGAACCTCCAAACTTTTTTACTTCTCTCCAACCAAATTTCAAACCTCTAGTCTCTTCCTACTTCTACCTACTAGAAAGCTAGTATGCCATGCATTAAGCAGTCAGCAAAGCATGATCAATCATCGAGATAAAACCAAATCTCAGGATGAGGGAAAAGGAAAAGGGCTATTGATTACAGAGCACCTTTCCCGATCTTTTCAAATGAAGAAGGTGCCCATTTTCATTCTCTTCGTAATAAGCAAATTATGGTTCCAAAATATTTTCATTTTGAGACTTTAGATATATTAGAATTGCAAGACAAGGTCGAAAATTTAACTGAGAGAATTCAATGGGGACAGTTTATTCAATTTCAATACCCAGTCTATGAAGAACCTACCTTAGAATTCTTTACATCCCTTCAGTACGAATCTAATAAACCTAGGGATTATGGTTTATGTTGCGTGGATAACCTTATGAGCTTAATTACAAGACTTTGTATGAAATTTGTGATTTTCCCGAATTGTCCGTAGTGGATCAACACGATGATTTCCATGTCACTCCCTACTGAACTGAACTAACTAGGTTAGAGCGTTTCGACGCTAAAAGCACACACAACAACATCATCAAGAGCCACAAACAATTGTTGCTACACAAATTCATGTGTCAATCTATTTTTGGCAAAATGGAAACTAACAAGTGTTCAACAAAGGAATTTTTCATGTTGTGGTGCATGAACCATAGCATCCCAGTTTACACAACCACCCACATCTTTAATGCAAATATTACTACTCGACATAAGAGGAGTAATAACTTAGGAATGAGTTACTTGGTTTCGGCTATAGCTGATTACTATGGAGTTGAGTGCAATGGAATTACAATCTATTGTCCCAAATTCATAAACCATCATCATATGTGGTGAGCTGAAATCCTAAAGTCCCACAATATGTAACTTTGGGATATTAATGCCAAGACACACGTCAATATTGTCAAGCGAGTTCAAGTGCTCAGTAATAACAAGAAGAGGATTCAACGAGCGAGGAGTTTGAGGGGGACGAAGAAATAGAAGAACCAGGTTGAAAGAAAATGCTTGATAAAATCTCTGCAAACACCAAGGTAATTACGGATACACTTGTGAAGAAATTTAGCAGAATGAATGAGATGGCCTAAAGACAATGAAATCAGAGCTGGGATATACGTCATATCCATCGTTACTTTGAGGTTCAAGGCGTCCAATTGGCACCTCTAACATCATCCCTGCCTCCATCTTTATGAGGCATTGTTCTAACCCTTTTCTTTTTAATTTTTGTGTTTATTTATTTTTTGCTTTATGTTTCTTCCTCCCATGTGTGATTGTTTTTCTCCTTCTCACATTGAGAACAATGTGTTGTTCAAGTGTGGGGAGGATTATGCGTTTTGCTTTGAATGTGAATTTTACATATTATGAATTTAATTACATGGAACTTAAGGGGACTTTAAAGTCCTAAGAAGCAATATATGTTTCATAAATTTCTAACTATTTTTTGTTGATCTTTTGGATACTAAAATAAAGGGTCAAGAATTTTAAAAGGGTCTATAGTTCGTTCATAAGAAGCGGTATACCATCAATTATCATACAGAGCATTACAATGGCAGAATCTTAAATTCTTATGACTCTGACCACATCCAGATGCTTCGTAGCAAGACAATTAGACCAATTTATTCACTATCAAATTATGTTCCTAAAAAGTATGATAAGAATCTATATAACAATGATTTATGCTACAACCCTAGAAACTTAAAGAAGCGAACTTTTGAAAGATTTAAGGACTTATCAAGTAGGAAGTGTAACTCCATGGCTCATATTATGGGATTTTAATTGCACATTATCATACCAAGAAGTAGAAACAAGGTCTAACATGAAATGTTGTAATCAAGAGCTCATGAGTTGCTTAAGCCAAATTGGAGTATCAAATCTAATATTCGATAAGAACTTGCTTATTTGAAGCAACGATTAAAGTGGAGAATGGCTCCTAAAAAGGAAACTTGATAGAGCTTTAATGAATTAGTATGAATGATAAAGAAAATTAAAGAATGATGTATTTTGAATTGAGGTAACAAGGAACAAACCTCTCTTGTCTTGTGTATGTCTATAAAATTTTGGTTTCTAGAGGTTTTTTTTGGGACTCGGGACTTAACAAACTTTTAAATTCTGATGTTCTTGTTGAGAAAAAGAGGCATATATTAAGGCAACAATTAATGTCCTCTTTGATTGCTAAATTCTAAGGAAAATTTTCAAATTTCATACGGAATAGTTGAATTATAGTAACTGAGCAACAAATTCTAAGGCCTATTTCTGATGTCTACGTGAATCTTTTATTCTTAGGTTTACTTTGTAAGTAAGAATTTAAAATCTAACAGCTTTAAATTAAAAAGTGCATGTATTTGAGGATGAGTTGCTGATTTCATTAAATAAACTAAGGATTAGTGTAAGAGTGTATAAAGTTAATTAAATCTCAAACATACCCATAGGCTAGTAAAAATCATGAGAATATCCATTCTATTAGGAATATGCCACTGGCGTTGACTTTGGTAATAAGTCTATCTGCAATGCAACAAATAAATGAAAACCTAAAAAGCTTCTTCTTCCTTTGACTCTCTGCATGTACAACAATGGGAAACCAAAAAAAGCAAAGAACCTTGGAACTTTGCTCAGTCACAAGTCACAGCACATATTCCAGCATTGTGATTAAGAAACCTAATAATCAAAATTAACGGAAAAGAAATCGAAAAGCCCAAGCCCATAAAAGGGCAGAAATTTATTCCTCTCCTACGCTAGCTGAACGATTCCCTTTCTTCTTTTTGTCTACACTACACACTCTTGCCCCAGAGAAAAGAAGAAAAACACTCAAGACCCTCCCTTCTTTCTTCCTCGGCAAATTTTCTCATCAACCAAACAAACAGAACAACCAGGCTTTCCCTTCGTAACCATCAAAATCTTCACATTCGCAAGTCCGTCCATCTTTAGCCAAAATGGGCAAGGGCGGATCTCTAAGCGACAACGTTCTGAAGAAGATCTTTCTCTCCTACACCTATGTGGCAATCTGGATCTTCCTCTCCTTTACAGTCATTGTCTACAACAAGTATATACTCGACAAGAAGATGTACAATTGGCCATTTCCCATCTCTCTTACCATGATCCACATGTCCTTTTGCGCCTCTCTCGCTTTTCTCTTGATCAAAGTCTTCAAATTTGTAGAACCTGTGTCCATGTCTCGCGAGCTTTACTTCTCCTCTGTTGTACCCATTGGAGCCCTTTATTCTCTTAGCCTCTGGCTCTCGAATTCAGCATACATCTATCTATCCGTGTCTTTTATTCAGATGCTTAAGGCCCTTATGCCTGTTGCTGTTTATTCCATTGGGGTCATATTTAAAAGAGAGAGCTTTAAGACCGATACTATGGTCAACATGATCTCGATCTCGCTTGGTGTTGGCGTTGCTGCTTATGGGGAGGCCAGATTTGATACCTGGGGTGTTCTTCTTCAACTGGGTGCGGTTGCTTTTGAAGCCACAAGATTGGTGTTGATTCAGATCTTGCTCACATCTAAAGGGATCACCCTGAATCCTATTACTTCTCTTTATTATGTTGCGCCTTGCTGTTTGGTTTTCTTGTTTGTGCCTTGGATTTTTGTGGAGTTTCCTGTTTTGAGGGACACATCGAGTTTTCGTTTCGATTTTGTGATCTTTGGTACCAATTCCTTTTGCGCTTTCGCATTGAATCTCGCTGTGTTCTTGCTTGTGGGAAAGACTTCAGCTTTGACTATGAACGTGGCTGGTGTGGTCAAGGACTGGTTGTTGATTGCTTTCTCGTGGTCGGTCATCAAGGACACTGTGACTCCTATTAATTTGTTTGGGTATGGACTCGCATTTTTGGGTGTCGCCTATTACAATCATGCGAAATTGCAGGCATTGAAGGCAACCGAGGCACAGAAGAAGGCTCAACAGGCTGGTGAAGAGTCGGGGAAGTTGTTGGAGGAGAGGGAAAGAGATGGAAATAACATTAGAAATGAATCCAAAAACTGATCTGTTCATTCACGAGTTATATTTAGCCCATTTAGTTTCTAGGGGGGTATGGTAATAAGAGCATATTAGAGATGAGGAAGATCAACCAGGGTATGGCACTGGGGCAAAAGGATTGATAGGGTGTCTCAGTTTCTTTTGCACATTCGCTATGTTGATTTTTAAGGATACGGATCTGCTCGGAGATTTGAGATTTCTGTTGCTGTGCAGAATACTGTCTCTTGACTGAAGATAAATCTTGACGGCCCTGTATTTTGATTTCACTTTTCTTTTTGTTCCTTTAAGTTACTCATGGTTATGTAGGAAACTCTTAAATTATAAATTTTAGCGCTTATTTATTCTTGTTATTTATTACTGAGAGCGTTGATGTGAATTGTTTGCTTTATTTACGCTTGTGTCATCAGTTGATTATGGGAGGTTATTTATATATCATGTATAAAGCTCTACCTTCCCGAAACATAAATGAATGAACTGCAATGTGACTGATTAGCAGAATGAGCTGGTTAAGGTTATTTCAGGGCCAATCCAAGTTCTTATGACGAAGAAACTAAAGCGTTGAAATTATTTACACTGATGTAGGTTCTTTTTTTTTCCTTCTTTACTTGCACCGTAATGTGCAAGTCAGTTGAGAACTTCCTTCATGTCAATTTAACGTAAACGAGCCAACAGGAAATGGCCAAATTAAGGAAACCACTCCAACAATATCCTGAAATAAACCATTGTTCAGGCAATTGGAATCCTAGTAACTGATAACGTAGTGGGAACTTCAGGGCTAAGTTTGCCAATATCTGCCGGTCTGTTTCCCTTGTGGTAGGTGTGGAGGATGCAAACATTCACGACTGAATAAGTTTCTGATTTGATTCACTGGGGGGTTCAAAATTTACACTTGCAGATTGTTGCACTAGCGAGGAGTCATCTACATTCTTATTATCCAATTCTAGGATTACTTGTCTTAACATCCAGGCTGTGTAAAGACCATAGTAAGCACCCTAGAGTTCTGCGACAAAGAAGGAGCATCTTCCAATGTTGGCAGTGAAACCAGCCATCCATCGTCCAGTATCATCACGTAGTCAGGCCCCCGCCACCGGTAGTTGACTACTTTCTTTACACGCTCCATTAGTGTTGATCTTCAGCCAGCCAGTTAAAGGTGAAATCCATCTTATGCGTGTCTCTCGTTGTTGCATTGGAATTCCGTTTTGTCTCCAACGCATTGGCGAAGTTGATCTCTTTGGATTTTGCTAGTATACGAGCCATAATTGATTCCTCTGATAAATACACTCCTCTGAAGTAAGTTTGGCTTCTGGTATCCCGTATGATCCAGCATATAACTATGAAGATTGTCTTCCATGTAATTGTAATAAGTAGTATAGATTTTGTTACATACCTAAGATCATACATGAAAGGATTTAAAATGACGGTAATGTGAAATACTTAATTTCAGTTCTAGAAATACTTGATTTCAGTTCTATCTCTGATTTTGATGTCGTTTCTGAGCTCCAAAGGATCACGAATCTCCTCAGACCTTTATGAAAAGTATTTCCCGACACAAGATTTAGGCCTTTCTATAGTTTTCTCAATACGTAAGCTCTTTTAATAGATTAGAGACTCCTTATGCTTACGATTGATACGAGCAATTGTAGGAAACCTTAATCTTTATATATAGCTTCCATATCGACCTTGTGATGCATATCGGGTTTCCCTATCACAAGGCCGATATGGGTCTAATTCACACTAATTAGGATCAATTTTTTACTGGGACTTTGATCCATTGATTTAGATCATTTATTGGGTCACTTTATTATCTTTATCTGGATCAAATTACGTAACTTATCAGATAATTTATTGAAAAATAAAAAATACAATTAATAGTTGTTCAACTTTATAGAAAAGGACAAAATTGTCTAACATTCTCCCCTTTAGATAAGCATTAATTGCAGTTTTGACTCTAGTTTAAAAACTTGATTAAGTCACGCTATTGAATTAGTTGACTAGGTTTAAAAACAAAACTTTTGATCCAAAGATAATAAAAGTCCATCATTCCGTCTTGCAAGGCTTTCGATACCGAAATGTATCAAATGCATGAGTCATGTGCAACATAGATCTAATACAATCACATATACCTAATACCTTACTAATATGAATGGAAAAATGGGGTATAGGAAACTAGGATGATACGTTTATGTTCTGAATTATATCATTTTCGTTTGTAGGTCTCAATTCTTCCAACTTTATTTTAAACCGCATTTGATAAACTACATTAAAGAAATTCTGTTTTCTCTAACCGAATGCTAAACAGCATTAGAGAAAATTTGTTTCCTCCCACCAAATGCTAAACTACATTAGAGAAAACTTTTATGTTCTCTAATCGAATACTAAACTATATTAGAGAACCTTTATGGGATTAAAAGCTTATATCCTCCTATGTCATGTCAAATTCATGGATATCCATAGTAGAACTGTACACGTCTAAATGGCATAAGCATAAGATCAATTTGTATATATACCCAATGACCTTTAAATGTTTAAGATCAACACAAATCTTAAGACTTTCATACATATTATAATAATGTTAAGTCAGAGTGACTTTACTTAAATATGATTTTGATGTATAACAAAAAGAGAAAAATAAAAGTAGTTAGAAAAGCAGACGAAGCAAACCAGACGAAGAAAAGCAAAGCAGACGCAAAGCAAAGCAGACACAGACGCAAAGCAGACGCAGAAGCAAAACAGACGAATACGTGAACAGTAAAACAGACGCAGAAGAAGAAAAGAAAGCAGACGCAAGAGTCAGTTCGGGTTAGTTACAGAACTCAACTGATTAACCGTTTC
>JANIJH010000001.1:34180483-34191594 GCA_024520975.1 Erythroxylum areolatum | reverse complement strand
AAAATTGGTTATATGGCAATAGAATAAAATAAGAATTGATTAAAGGATGAAATTTTGGGATATGTATGTTTGTATGATTTTTGCGATTTGTACGAAAGATAAAGAACATGATCAAGAAAAAGAAAAAAAAATACCGGATTTGGAAAAAGGTTTCCAACGCGACGTTTTTCTAAAGTGTATGCCTTCGGATGTCGGGTTCAGTTTTTGTTCCGCCTTTGTGTTTGTTTCGATTTTGAATTCGTTTTCCAATTTCGTTTCCGTATTTTGTGATCCGATTCTATGCTTCGATTCCGCTTTATTATTCGTTTTGCTTTTGATATCGTTCGATTGTGTTTCGCTTTGATTTTCGAACGAATCGTTTTCCGCCAATTTGTGTGTCGCCTTCTGTTTCCTCTTCGTATTTGTTTCGCTTTGTCTATTGCTTGGATTTTCGATACGAAATTTCGATTCACATTTCCGATTTGATTCACTTTCGCTTCTTTCGCTTCCGTTTTTCCGGTTGGGATCCGGTCTTCAGATTGGGTTCCAACAGCCAACACCTGTGGACAGAATAACCAAACATGAAACTAGAGATATCCCCTAACATGTAAGCAGAACAATTCAAAATACTGACTAGAAAAGCCACTGTGGTGACTACATTCTCATCAACACTAAAAAAATCCACAAAAAAGGGATACATCTTTATGTTATCCTCACATCTTTATGGGCATATATTATGTGACAATGTAACATCAATAAATGCAAAATTTTGAATGCATGGTCTCATTGTCACACACTCGTGCTGAAGACATTATCTAAAAACTTCATTTGAGACTTTTGTAAAATAAAAATCTTAATAAAGTGACTATCGTATGTCACTGGACATTAAATTGACTACTCGAGACATAAGAACCTCATGTGTCTCCCTTATGGCAAGTTCGTTGCACAAAAATTCACTCAAAGTGGATTTAGAATTTCTTAATTCCTTTTTCGATCGACTATCATGTAATTCCAAACATTGAACAGCAAATCCGAGACATGAGAACCTCATATATCTCTCTCATATGATATTCGAAGTATGAAAATTCACTTAAAATCAGATTCAGAATACCTTAATTCCTTTTTCTAGAGTTAAACTTTAATTCATTACTAATGTAATAAATTTAGAAAAATGGAAAAACTTACTTTATAAATTCCTCGGACCCAGAAACTGACCAAAAACATCCAGGATAGCTTTATGGGAATTTTTGAAATTTTGTGTTTTTTTTTAATTACTATAGCAGTCTGCTAACGTCAGCTGGCTGATGTGCTCACCACGTCCGTGCATGTGGAATGGGGTTTTTATGCGTCTAGCGTGTGCTGGTCACGTGACAAGTGCCTACTATACGATATGTGCAACACGCGCATTGCCATGTGTCGCGATCGCGACCTGCAAGTGTTCCCTGATCTGAACACCTCTGACTCTTTTGGCCATAACTTTGTCATCCGACCTCCAAATGACTTGATTTTTGAACCAATGGATTTCTAACACATTTCTATATTTTTTCATAAAAATTTATATCTTTTGGTATTGATTTGAAAAAGATCGATTGAATCAAATTAAGGGTATCAGTTGGAAGAGCATGAATTGGATATTTTACTAAACATACTTTGGTATTTGGATGATATCTTGATCTATTGAAATCCAAATGAGATGATTATAGTGTACAGTTTCAGTTTAATAATAGCCCAAAAATGTTTAGGGTATAACTTTCAGATATCTGAACCAAATTGAATGATTTTGATATCATTAGAAACTTAAGACAATGGGGAACAAATGTTCTGAAGAAGACAAAGTGTAATTCCAGTGGGAGGTTTCCAAAACTCTGTTTTGGAATAGGAGAAATGAGTTTGTTTTAGATGTTCAACTGGTGTGGGCAAGCCACCCTTATGGGACGTTCGTTCGGATGTCACTTAGGATGCCAGGCCTGTGACTCATGAGGGTGGAGTCCTAACACTTAATGAGTAGTAGAATACTACCTCAATATAAGAATAGTTCGGAATTGGGGCCCAACACTCATGGTATCAAAGAATGAAGATGAACCGATGTTGGCTAAGGAGGATTCATTGAAACAACCCTACAAGATAATATGCACGCTCAAGTCTTGTGTTATTCCATAAGAGTTGGGCTCCAAAAATGAGGTCCAACATATCCAATGTGCCACTAGTATAGACGGATGTGGCGCGTGCGCGACACACGATGTGAGCATAGGTCACGGTGTTTGTTGCTCGCTGGAGCAACGTGTTAGCATGCAGTTGGTGAGTGCACTGCACACGCCAATCGTATGCCGCTACCCACGGATACTGTAGCAGCGATAGGCTACATTTCCTCTCCCACCAACACTGAAAACGCAGGTAGTGGCGTACGATTAGCATCCTGGGATTTTGTTTTTCTCTCCGTTTGACCCATTTTCAACCTGTTTTTCATAGCTAGCCTTATGTATACCACTTTTATGTAATTATATACATTAAAAAATTGAAAAAGAATCCAAAATTGAGGAAAACCATATGAGATGAAAAACTAAAAAATGTTCGTTTCTAGCAATCCAATCACGTAACTGCTTTGATACCACATGTAATAAGTAGTACAAACCTTAATACATACCTAGGATCATGCATGAAAATATCAAAAAGGAAGGTAATGCAGAACACCTAATTTCGATTCCATCTCTGATTCTGATGTCGTTTCCAAGCTCTAAATGATTACGAATCTCCCAAGACCTTTATGGAAAGTGTTTCTCGACACGAAGTTTATACCTTTCTACAGTTTTCTTAATACGTAAGCTCTCTTAATAGGTTAGAGAATCCTTATGCTTACGATTGATATGAGCAACTATAGAAGACCTTAACCTTTATATATGACTTCCATCTTAGGCTCTCCATCACAAGGCCGATATGGGTCTGGTCCACACTAATTGGGATCTATTTTCCACCTGGACTTTAGCCCATTGATTTAGATCATTTATTGGGTCACTTTATTATTTTTATCTGGATAAAAATATGTAAATTAATCGATAATTTATTGAAAAATTGAAAATGCAATTAATAGCTGTTAAACTTTACGAGAAAGGACAAATTTGTCCAATAGTAATGCCATCAACTTCAAAGTTGTACTGTAGGTTTGAAGACATCCAGTCAAGAAAGAGCATAGAGAAGAAAGTATCGTGTTTTACTTGTGGGATGAGTCTATTCCATATTTGATGAGCATGAGCGCACCAGTGAATTATGTGTTCTTGGGATTCAATTTTTCCACATATAATGCATGTAATGTAGCACCCCACTCTCGTAGGACATATACCCGACATCTTGAGTGATATCCGAGTACGTACCCCATAAGGGTGACATGTTAGAACGATCATTCAGTCAAAATTCATTACAAACTTTTGTTTCTTTAAACAATGTACACGTATGCTGAAATCATTAATCAAATCGGGCTCACTTTATTTAAAAAACATTTCCATTCACAAGTGTTACAATAGCCATTTAGACCCATTTTAGATACAAAAGAAAACTTACAATCATAATGTCTTGGAGAACAACTTTCCAGAAGGAAGTATTGCCTAATTTTGTCATTTACCCTATCAGATTAATTATGCAAAGTTGACCCGAAATCATGTGGGTAGAAAATCTGAAGTGATCAATTAGGTTATGAAATTGATTTCTTTACTTCATTGAGGAATTAAGTACTTAAGAAATTACGAAAACTAATTATGGGTACTTAGTGTTTTAGCAATATTTGTTAGAGTTAAAATACCCCCCGAAAGTGTCGTGGTATTGAAGAATATAGTGCTCCAATTTTGTTGGGATTAATTAGTGACTATGATCGTAGATGGGATCTTGAATGTATTCGAAGAGTTGAAAAGAATATTTTGATTAATTTTGTCATTTATCCTATCAAATTAATTATGCAAAGTTAACCCGAAATCATGTGGGTAGAAAATCTAAAGTGGTCAATTGGGTTATGAAATTGATTTCACATTGTTTTATTTTGGTCCAAATTATAAGTACAAATGATATTAATGAGGGCTTTGATATCTGATCGATTTGATGATGAGAATTACAATAAGATACCCAGAATTGTCATTGAACATGCATTGTGCATACTTTCTATACATTGATGTGCATAAAAGAATACTTGTACATTTGTGCAAACTAAAAAGTGATAATGGTTAGTATCTATATCTGTACCTGAAAGGCACCCGATTACAACAAATAGTAATGAATTTGGAGATTTTGTATTATATAATGATATTTCGCATCAGAAATAAGGATGCACTTTGTTGCAGCATAATAAACTAATTTGGTATGCATAGAGACAAGTAGAGTCTCATGAGTTGAATGTAAGAATGTTGAGGACGAAATTTTCTTAAGGAGGGTAGAATTGTAACATCCCATTACCCATGTAAGGCTTGATTAGTGAATATGAGAAATTACTGAGAAACTAGAAAATGCATATCATGTGAAAGCTAAATATGACATGCATATTTTTACACATTAATATGATTGTACATGCATTCATGATATTTTCGGGTATAATTGATTTATAAATGTGATTATATTGAGAATTGTGATTTAAATGTGCTAATGGGTAATGGGATGTTACATGTAAGTTCATCTGATAGGTGCCAACGCACTTTTTCACCATTAGTTAGCAACGCCTCATGCGTCAGAAGCCATACAAACATACCAATTCTTTTAGGTCCATTCTAACTCTAAATCCCATTCCAACTCTAAATCCAGTTCCATTTTTCTAGGGGTTGCTCTCATTCACTTCCATAAAGTAATTTATATGCTGACTTAGTTATAAACAATACTAAATTTGATAATTTCCAAGCAGGGATGTGTGGGTCTTCATTTATTGTTAGCGGAAATACAACATTGATACATCTAATAAGTTCTTCTGATAGCATATCCTAAAATTTACTCCAATTCCACAGACCACCTTCAAAGGTAAATTTATCTAATGTGAGCTCTAATTCCTATTATAGGATTGGTCTAGTAGCCAAAAGTTCAAGTGGAGTACCCATATGTAGCCATAGGTCCTTTTAAAAGTGTATATTTTTACCATTCCCAATTATCCATTTAATACTGGCCAAACAGATTTCCCAAATAGTGCAGAGATGTCTCCATAAGTGAGAGATTTTTGTACAGTAGAGAGGTTAGGATTCCATACATAGGTCGTCCATATTTGGCTTGAAGTGTCACTAACCACTAGGCTGAGTCATTTGAGATTAAACCCCACGTAAGCTTCATGATCAAAACTTCATTCCAGCTCCTCACACTGGAAAAACCAAGACCATCTAACTCCTTCAGCATGCAAACAGTGTCCCACTTGACTAGATTGATTTTCTTTCTATCATCGTTAGATCCCCATAAAAATTGTCTTTGTATCTTTTTCATTTTCCCACACATACCTTTTGGAAGAATTGTAGACTACATGGTGTATGAAAGGATGGATGCAAATACGGATTTGCATAGTGTTGCTCAACCAGCCAAAGAGAAGTGAGATGGATTCCATTATTTAGCTCTCTCTTCAAGGTTTCAAATGACATCTACGTATGTCTTGTTAGTCATTGTCCATGAAGTAAGAGAACACCAAGATATTTCCCCAAGTTTGATGCTAGTTTGCTAATAGCATTGAATTCTGTTGTGTAAAACAAGTAACTTTAATTCTTAAGTCAACAGTTTCATAATATATAGCTAAGTCTTAATAGTGAACTATGGTTAGCAAAACTTTATTTTTAATTACTAAAGAGGGTGGCAAAAAAACACATTATTTTTTGCCTTTTTTTTTCATATAAGGTGTATTTCAAATCTTAAAGATTCCTTAGTAGTACTGCTATATTTAAAATAATTTAATTTAAGTTTTAATAATTTTAAAATGTTCAAAATAGACACTAAATAAATAAATAATTGATTGCATCAATACAGAGGCTTCACAACTATTCCCACTTCAATCTTGCACGGTCGTGATAATCAATGCACGATTATGCACAACCATGATCATGTAAAGGCAAAATTTTTAGGTCGTGAGATTATTGTATTTTTAATTATTTGAGGTTTTTTTAATATAAACAAGTGATAAAATCCTAGAAAGAGCCCTAAAAGGATTAACAAGTGTAAAAGGCAAAAAGAAATGCCAAAACAAGCATCTGGAACATCTAAGAAAGACATGAAAAAGGCAAAATTTCAAAAGAACAAAGCTGCAAAATTGTCCAACTTAAAAACGAGAAGAAGAATACATCCAAGATATAACCTTCTACTAATAAAATTTTAATAAAATAATTTAGGAATAGTTACTAAAACAAATTTTGCAATTCATAGCTAAAATAAATCCATAATTGTTCTTAATCAACATTTAAGAACAAGGAAAGAAAAGGAAATAATTTGTTTTAATCTTTGATCTCAATCAAGAGATTAGGTTGAAATATTTGTGTTATGTTGCAAAGTGAGAGTTGCTACCTTAATAGACCTATAAACATCAAATTAATAAATGAATGAAGAGAGATTTTAATTCTTTATTAGTTATCCATTAGATTGCTTTAAATCCAATTGGATAGTTAGGAAGAGTTTTAAGAGATTGAAAGGTCACAATTTAATTCTTGTCTATTTTAATTAGGATAACCTGGCTAGATCTCGAGAGAGGGTAATCATAACTATTGAATATCTAGGGTCAACTATTATTAAAGCAAGAAGATGAGCTGAAAACAAAAAAGATATATAGGTAATTCCTATATTGTAATCAATGACTAATCGAAAGTTCACTCCTGCTTTATTAATTGTTCACTTGTCAATTTTCTACTTTTTTTGTAACTACACTTATTATATTTCTTACCTTAAAAAAAGTATTATAAAAATTTTTACGCAACTAACAACAATCCTAGTGGAAATGATATTATTTATACTATAAAGATATGATCCATATACTTATGGTTTGGATAGATTTAAGATAAAACAGACAGGTTTTTAGCGTTGTTACTAGAGATTGTAAATTTAGCATCTATTGCAATTTAAGTTACTTTGCTTTAAGGAATTTATCAATTTTCTTGCATGATTTTAGGTGCATGAACATAAGAATACTAAGGAGTTTGAACAAGCTTAAAGAAACCCAAGTTTCTAACATCACCAAGAAAGAGAGAGAAATTCAAAAAGCAATATGCCAATAAGCTATAAAAAGATCAATGGAAGAAGAAGGAAATCAAGGAGGTTAGAAAAGAACCCTCATGGACTTTATAAGGCTAGGATTTAATGCTAATTAAGAAAGGATCAAAAGACCACTAGTGTAGACAAAAAGATTTGAAATTAAACTAGCCTTGTTGAACATGTTACAAACTAATGCCCAGTTTTATGGATTGGTCTATGAGGATCCTAATGCCCATTTGTTCAATTTCTTAGATATATATGACACTTTTGGATATAATGGGTTATTAGAGGATGCATCCAAAATGAGGCTAATCCCATTAACGCTTAAATGCCAAGCAAAAGTGTGGTTAAATTCTTTTAGCTTAGTAAACGTGATGATATAGGAGCAGTTAGTACAAGCTTTTTTTGGCTAAGTGCTTCTCCTTAACAATGACCACAAGGATTATTAAGGAAATTAAAAATCTCCAGTAAAGTAAAGGGGAATTATTATACAAAGTGTGGGGAATATTTAAGGAGTTACAAGGGAGCTTCCTACACCATAACTTACCCAAGGAGTTCCTACTACATACCTTCTACAATGGAGTCAATCCACCCACAAGAGGTACTATTGATGCAATAGTTGGTGATTCATTGATGAGGAAGATAATAGATGCTACATATAATTTACTTTAGGAGATGACAAACAATAGCTATTTATAAATGTTAGAGAGGAGCAAATAACAACAAAACTTTAAAGATTAGAAGGGAGTGGTTGTTATTGATTCATTGATAACATTACAAGTTAAAGTAAAAAACTAGTCCAAGTTAATAAAACGCCTAAAGGCCACTACTCCCAACGTATTAAGGCTAATTTAGTACGGATGTGAATTGTACGGTTAAGAAGGTCATGGTACTTATGATTGTTTTCTAGTGGATAATCGTAATATGGAGTAGTTAAATTTTATAAGAGCACAACTAAGTTAAGATGGTAATAACCCTTACTTAAATATATGTAATCCTAGGTAAAAAAAAACTACTCAAATTTCTTTTAGTCTACAAGAAATCAAATTAGAGTCTAAGGCCCACTAGGATTTTAGTAACATAGGCCCAAGTCATAGAAATTAAATATGGATAAGCTAATGGATGTGATAAATTTCAAGTTCACGAGTCAAGATGAGAGCTTGAAGAGGATGGAAACTAAGTTTGACCAAATTGTAAAAAATCATGCTTCTTTTATCCATAATTTGGAGGTTCAAATAAGGAAACTAGCAAATGCATTATCTACATAAAGTGTGGGGAGTCTCTTAAGTAATACAAAGTCTAATCCAAGGGAGTAACTAAAGGACATCATATTCAAAAGTGATAAAGAGATAGAAGAACTAACCGAGAAGAATGTTGAACCCTACCAAGAATGAAGCCAAAAGAAGAAGGATAAGAAGGAGAACTACCATATGTCCTATGCCTTCCATATGCTCCCAAGATCCTATTCCTATAAAGGCTGAAGAAGAATCAAATGGATGGTCAATTTGTATAGATCTTAGAGAAGTTAAAGAAATTACAAATTAACTTGTCCTTTGTGGATGATTTGGAGAACATGCCCAAGCATTTGAAGTTTCTAAAAAATATCCTATAAAATAAGCAGACTTGGGAGGACAATCAAATGATCTCTTTGATAGAGAGTTGCAGCTCCATAATTACCAATCGCATACCCTCATGGTTGAAAGATCTAGAGAGTTTTACTATATCATGTGTAGTTGGTAATTTAGACTTTTCTAATGGTTTATATAACTTAGGTGTATGTATTAATCTTATGCCTTTATTTATTTTTAGAAAATTGGGCTAGTAAATATGACACCAACACTAATGCTCATTTAGTCGGTGAATTAGTTAATTAAAAAACTATTTGGCATGGTGGAGGATGTGTTAGTAAAAGTGGACAATTGTATTGTTCTTATGGATTTTGTAATGGTAGACTTTGAAGAGGATCAAAACCATCCATTAATTCTTGGTAGATCATTCATAAATATAGGAAGAGAATTGGTGGATGTATATAAAGGAAAACAAATTCTTTAAATAGTGAAGATCTGGTTGAGTTCAACATGAGTGAGGTATTGACGAATCTGAAGGAGGGCCACATTTGCATGAAAATTGATATAGTTGATGGGTGTGTAAAAGAGAAAGAGGATAATCATAAATAAGACGCTAAGGATAAATATGTAGAAGATGATGAAGAGTTAGGGAAGGAGGAGGAGTTATGTGAGAAATCAAAATAAGAAATCTTAGTAAGGACAAAAGCACCCATGCCACCTTCCATTAAGAAACCATGCACTATAGAGTTAAAAAACTTACTCAAACACTTTAGATATACCTTTCTAAGTGAGGGTCATACTCTATCCATCATAATTTCAAACAAGTTGGATGGGTAACAAGAAAAGAGAGTGGTAGGGACAATTATAAAGAGAATGAGAGTCATAGGATGGAAAATTTTAGATATAAGAGGCATAACTCCTAATATTGTTATTCATAAGACCAATCTTAATGTTTTATGATAGTAAGGGAGAGACAAAGCAAAGTAAATCCTCATATCAAAGAGTAGGTCAAGAAGGGCGAAGTAAAGTTTTTAGAAGTAGGTATTTTTTTAACCCTATTTTGGATAGTGGATGGGTGTCTAGTATAATATGTACCTAAGAAATAAGGGATGATGAGTGAAAAAGGTGAGTTAATCTTTACTCAAACAGTGACTGGTTAGAGGATTTGCGTTGATTATAGGAAGCTCACTAAGGTGGCTAAGAAGGATTACTTTCCTTTATCATTCATGGATTAAATGAGTGAGAGAGTGGATGGATACTTATTCTATTATTTCCTTGATAGAAATTAATGACATAATTAGTTTTTTTATCTATTTGAAAGATAAAGAGTAGACCACATTCATATGTCCTTATGAAACCTTTGCTTATAGGCAAATGTAGCTTAGACTTTGCAATGCACTTGCAACTTTTCAAAGGTGCATAATGACTATCTTTACAAATATGATTGAGGACAATGCAGAGAATTTTATGGAAAATTTTTTGATCTTTGGAGACTCCTTTGATCATTTTTGACAAATTTGGATAGATTCCTTCAAAGATGTAAAGAACCACATTTGATTCTAAACTAGGAGAAATGTGACTTTATAATGCACGAGAATATAGTTTTTGAGATAAATTATCATACAAAGGTGTAGAAGTGCATAAAGCCAAAGTAAAGGTCATTGAGAAGCTTCCACCACTAAATAATGTCAAAGGCATGCGTGCATTTATCAGACACATATGATTCTACCACCTATTTATTAAGGACTTTCTTTTATAATGTAGGTGGTATCCTTCTCCTTGATTTTTCTTATCAAAAACTAAGAGATTCTTGTATGAGTATACTTACTATTTATGGGATAAACCAATGCTGTATAAAATTTATGCCAATAGACTAATTATGAGATGTGTTTTGGAGGAGAGATGTTAGAAATATTAACTTATTGTCATAATTCTACTTATGCAGTGCATTATGGAGAAAACAAAATGGAAACTCGAGTATTAGAATGTGGATTCTATTTGCCTAACTCATTCAAGGATACCTATGAATACGCAATGCAATGTGACATATGCTAAAGAGTAGGGAGTATTTCAAAGAGAGATGAGATCCCCCTTTCTAAAATCTTAGAGTTTGAAGTATTTGATAAATGAGGATTGGATTTCATTAGACCTTTCCCATCTTCAATAGGGAACACATACATACTATTCGGGGTAAGCTATGTCTCCATATGGGCTGAAGTAATGGAAAATCCATCTAATGGTGGTAAAGTAGTGCAAAAATTTATTAAAAGGATATTTAGTAGATTAGGAGTTCTAAGACTGATCATGTTGGGCCCCGAAATTTTTTCTTTTATTTAATTAATTATTTATTGATTTATTTATTTATTCGGTTACTTTAATTAC